>RJWT010018941.1:0-18633 GCA_004365215.1 Cuniculus paca
GCCTGGGTGCTGGGATTACAGGCGTGCACCACCGGGCCTGGCGAGGATAACATTATTTTAAAGATTTAAAAACAAGTTATTAGCATTCCACTTAAAATGCTTTTCTTAATATTTCTGATTATGGGAAGAATTCCTTCAAAATGTCCCTACTATATTTGAATGTTTTTGCCTCTGTCGGACTGGTAGACTGTAACTTTGTAGGCAAGTCATTTTTAGTTCTTCTGGATGATCAACTGGGATAAAATCTTTTCTGAGCACACTAGTTTTCTCTGTTTTCTACCTCAGTTGCTTTCACCTCCACCCATCACCACCTCACCTGAATCAGTGAAAACTACATTGAGCAAGCTTCTGAGCTTTTCCAGTTCAGCTAAGGAGGATTATTAAAAGCTCCAAGTGTCAGCAGCAAGTAACAGACACGCCAGAGATGCGCATTTCACATAAAATTACTAGGACGTCTCACTTTGCCTCTTTATCTCAGATCTGGAAGCACAGATGGTGTATTTGGGCCAGTGAAGAACCCCTGGAGTTACTCAAAACAATATAGGCAAGAGAGGCGGCGAGAGTCCCCCGGTGAGCGTGAGGGTGCCGATTGGCTGATCGCTGGAGGAAGCTCGGGCGGGAGCGCTGCTGCGGTCTCAGCGTTCACGTGCTTTGCGTAAGATGCTTCTTCACACTCTACTTTCAGACTCATCCTACTACATATATATGGTCGTGAACCATGTGCAAAATTCAGCGGTAGAGTCATTCATATGTTGGGATTTTTGTCTTTTTAGTGAGCTATTTGTCCTCAAAGATACAGCAAAATCATATCTGCTAAAATACTGTACACTCACCTGTACAGCATATGAGGTATATACTTTATGCCATGAACTTTAATTTGAAATAACATTTACTTTATAGTAGCTGGTTATTTTGAAAACATAATTTCATCGGTCTTGCAGAAAAAGCATTAAGCGTAAATGGACTGTTGAATTTCATTTTTTAAAATAATTTATTGAAATGTCTGCTTTCTGATTGTACAAATATTTACAGACTGTAATACTGTGACTTTAGTTCAGTGCTGCTGAGCTGTTAGTAACAGTTTATCTTTCAGCAAACTGACTTTAAAAAAGTGTTCCTAATATTTATCAATTGGGTATTTAAAATAGTGTTTTCAACAAATATGCAACTAAGTATCTGTATCATTAAGTAAGATTTTTTTCAGCCTTGTCAGGAGCTGATTCTGTTGATCTGTCATCCTTTGTATTTGGTAAGAATTCATTGGTTAATATCTTAAGTCCCATTTTGAAAGCATTTCTTAACCACCTAAAGAAGAGTAAATAGGCTGTTGTATGTATTTTATCAATCTTCATGTAACCAAATTGAATATATTTCTTCAATAGCTTTAGCTATCCTTAATTATCCACTAAAATTAAGCTCTTTCACAAGCATTGCAACCAATAAATTATTTATATTTTTTAGAGTTATGGAGCTTTAGTCTCTTTCAATTTTTTTAGTTTTCCTGAAATCCTGTTAACAAGTAAAACCATTTCACTTCATCTCTGTGGAATTTGATAGCATGGCATTCATATTAATGAGCATTCTGACAAGTTAGAACTGCAGGATTAGATGCTTTTTTCCCTCATCATCCCACTTGGCGTTCATCTTTTGGAATGTGCTTTGAGAAGATGGCATTTTGACACATAATTCCTATGGAAATGTAGGTTTTACTTTTACACAGCCATCAATGCATGCTAATAAGAGAATGTCACTTTTAAAATCGTGAAAGCAACAGTCTGATTTTGTAGCTTAGATGAACTTGGTGAGAAAGGAAACACAATTTGCATTTTCTGTTGAGCACAAATGCCACGTTATTGTTAAGAGTGTTGCTTTGTCCAAAGCTGCACTTTAAATATACCCAATAGAAGCACAAGCCAAAAGTAATTTCAAATTGAGTGTATCCCAAACGGTAAAGTATTCAGCTTTTACCCCCACACACACACTTTGATTTGTTTCTTTTATAATAGTTTTAAAAACAGGAAGGTTCTTGGGGATACTGTGAACCACTAAAATGAATGAGCTAGGACACTAAGTAGTGACATGGAAAGTTATCCAAGGTAATTTGTAAAGTGAAAGACAAGTTGCAAAACTGCACACTTGGGCCTCTTTGTATTAAAAGTAATAATTACAGAGGAGTGGGTATCAGCCATTACACAGAAGTGTCTAGCTGTTTGGATAAGAGTGTATCAAAATTGGAGTAGGCTGTTACAGGAGCTACTGTGAGAGAAATTTTACTTTATCACATACTGGTGTGATGCTTTAATTTTTGTAGTAGATGTGTACTACTTTTCTACCAAAAATTTTATTTTCTGAGTTGTTTAAAATTTCATATTAATTGGAGCAAAATAAACATAAAATCTACCATCTTAACCATATTTAAATCTGTGGTTCAGTAGTGTCAGTTACGTTATTGTGCAAATAATCCCCAGAACTATTTTCATCTTGCAACACTGAAACCCATTAACCCTCCTTCCAGTCCTTGGAAACAGCCCTTTTACTTGCTGTCTCTATGAATTTGATCACTCTAGGTACCTCATGTAAGAGTGGTATCATGCACTGTTTTTGTCATTGGCTTATTTCAAAGTTGGTTTGCTTTGTTTTTCAAATAAGAACAGCACGTACTCTAAGTGAATGGCTAAAGAAATGAATAGTCGCTTTATGGTTGGGTAATATAAATACAAAGAAGTATGAAAAAATATTCAAAAATATACATTACCAAAACTTTTTTGATTAACAGAAATTTTTAAAACCACTAATACTCAGCAATGGTACTGAAACATTAAAGCACAATTGGATTCACTGCAATTGAGAATAGAAATTGGATAATTTTCCTGACAAGTAACTTTATCATATATATCAGGAACTTATTATAGTAGCAGACCCTTTCATCCATTAACTCTGCTTCTTAGAAGTCAGCCTCAGCAGATATATGGGCAAAGACTTATGGTTAGTAAAAGTTTTCATTACATGGGCCTGGGATATAGCTCAGTGGCACAAGTGCCTGCCTGGCAAGCGCAAGGTTGTGAGTTCGATCCCCAGCACTAAAAAAAAAAAAAAAGTGTTCACTACAGATTATATCAGCTAAGAACAACATAAATGTTTATATAAATTATAGTACATCTTTACCCATGATATCTAAGTGAGGTAGTAAAAGGATTGCATCTGAATTCTGGGAGGGGTATGTTTAGTGTGTAAAATTATCATTAATTTGAATTATTTTAAATGTCGACATCAAAGAAAGGTATACAATTTGTATGTATATGATAGGAGATTATACTGTACAATACTGAGGTTTATATTACAGCATACTATACATAACTTAAATTTGCAGTAATTTTAATGATATGATAAAAGGCTCGCAGTAAACCAAAAAGGGATTGAAACTTGTGATAGCAGAATGATCTTAACTATGAAAAAATACATTTTAAAAAAAGAGTTGAATGTGCCAAAATGTTAACTGTGCTTGCCTTTGAGTAGTAGAATATTTACTTATCTATTTACACTGTTGTACACTTTATGAATTCTCCGAGATGAGTATGTGGTATTTTTTATTATTGGGAAAATATACTTTAAAATATATATTTAAAAGGGTGGATTCCAAAAACAGGTATGTCATTCTTCTAAGAAAAATTCCACTTAAATTCCAGGGCTTTAGGATCAGACACTGGAGGATCAACCCGAAATCCTGCTGCCCGCTGTGGGCTTGTTGGTTTTAAACCCAGCTATGGCTTAGTTTCTCGTCATGGTCTCATTCCCCTGGTGAATTCGATGGATGTACCAGGAATCTTAACCAGATGTGTGGATGATGCAGCAATTGTATTGGGTATTTATATGATTCCCTATTGTTTGAAACAATTTCAGTGTAAAACAATAGGCCTGTTGCATAGAAATATTTCTTCTTACAGGAGTACTGGCTGGACATGACCCCAAAGATTCTACCACAGTGCAAGATCCAGTTAAACCATTTATGCTTCCTAGTTTGACAGATGTGAACAAGCTATGTATAGGAATTCCGAAGGTAACTTCTTTCTCTGTTAACTTTTTAGGAACACTCAAATCAAATACAGAGCCGGACTCAGGAGTCAGATTGGTTAGGCTTGAATCTCTGTACTGCCGCCGTAAGCAATGTGACTGAAGCTCGTGACGCAGTCTCCCTAAACCCTGTTTCCAAAGTGGGAATGATAAAAGTATTGCAGTCATAGAACTGTGAACATTAGATTATCATGTAAAACAAGATCTATACATTTTTTCTATAAAGAGCTAGATAATAAATATTTTAGGCTTTGTGGACCATATAGTCTTGTTAACTCAGCCACTATAGAGGAAAAAAAAAAAGAGCATAGACAGTATGTAAACTAAGGAAGACAAAGTGTGATCAAAACTTACAGTGAATGTTTTCAGCTTTTAAAACTTTATTACGATAAAAGACACATTGCCATTAATTCCCCTCAAGATACTCCTCCTCCCTTCAGACACACATCCCATCACACTTGCCACTTTCTGAAGCAGTTCTGAAAGTCCTCTTTCATGGGTGTCTTTTTGAGAGATGATAAAAAATTTTAGTGAGTGCTGCTGTATGCCATCCAGTAGCAAGACAGGCTTATAAAAACATTATGGTGTGCCCTCATCAACCTTATTAACGATCTGGCACCTTGTAATTTCTGGCTCTTCCCCAGTCAAAATGACCATGAACGGTAAATGTTTTTGGTCAAGGCAGCCAGGACAGTGCAACTAAAGACACTCAAAAAAGGACTTCCAGAACTGCTTCACAAAGTGGCAGATGTGATGGGGTAAGTGTTTAAAGCAAGGGAATACTGTAATACATTTTTAAAAATATAAACATTCACCATACCTTCCAATCATACTTTGTATGATGGACTTATTTTTTTAAATATGTGACTGGCCACATCTTGCCCATGGACTACTGTGTGCCAATCCCTGATGTAAATGACTTAGCCCCAAAGCATACCACACACCTGGTGTATGTCCTCCCTAAATGTTACCTTTACTATTACTACAAAGACTGCTGCTGTTACCACTACTACTGCTACTGCTACTATGTGTATTCTCATAACAATTCATACATGGGCATAATAATGTTAAATTGTTGGCTTTTTAAAAATGAAAAAAAAAATTAAACCTAGAAATACATTAATGCTTAAAAAAACTTTCTGAAAATCTCTTTGAAAGATAAGTTACATTTCAGAGAAAGAAGTTTCTTAGCCTCAGCACAATTGATGTTTGGGGCTACATAATCTTTTGTTGTGAGGGACTGTCCTACATATGTAGCATGTTCAGCAACATCCCTCGTGGCCTCCACCTCTAGATGCTGGCACCCCCTACCACCAACCACAGCCAAAAATTCCTTCAGACATTATCAAATGTCCCTTAGTCAAGAAACCTAAGGCAACATTTGCTTCCAGATGAGACCACTACTGTAGAGAAATGCTGTTTTCTTCAGTCTTTCAATACAGTAATTATCAGTGGCTTCTTTTAAGACAGAGAGATCACAAGCTTTAGAAACAGAACTGGTTCAGAATTCTCTATTGACTTGCTCTATAACAGTAGAAAAGTTACTTATCTTCTCTAGTCTCAATGTTCTCACTCATAAAATGAGGAATGATAATACCTATTCCGTAATGGAGTTATCAAAGGCATGAAGTGAGGGAACATTTGAAAAGCATATAGCAGAATACCTGATACTTCAGGAACATTTCAAAGATACAGATTCTCCATCCAGATCTCCAATGTTTAAATTGTTATATCTAGCTAATAATATCATATTGTGCTTATTCATGCCATAAACATTCTTGGTTCACTGTTTCTAGCTACCTACCAGCAATAGTGCCCATTTTTCTAGTATACTGCCGAAGTCATGCTGTACAAATTGTGAAACTGTCTACTGTATAGATGTTCCAATTTCTGTACCTTGACTTTTACCTATAAGGAATATCTTGTACCTGAATTATCCAGTGAAGTACAATCTCTCTGGTCCAAAGCTGCTGGCCTCTTTGAGTCTGCAGGAGCCAAAGTGATTGAAGTATCCCTACCTCACACCTCTTATTCAATTGTCTGCTACCATGTATTGTGCACATCAGAAGTGGCATCAAATATGGCAAGATTTGATGGGCTAGAATATGGTAAGATGGCTGGGTTTTTGGTTTGTCTTGTTTTTAATATAATTGTATCTCTGCCATTTGAAAGGTTCATTAATGATAAAAAATTTTTGCCTGAAATAATGTTCATGATTGAAATAAGTGACTCCTTTTACCTTCATCATGTTAGCTTTGTATTATGCTATTCATCCTAAATCTCTCTATATTTTCCATTCATTTCTTTGGACTCTAAATATTTTGCAGGGATAATGACTTGTCTGTGTGATCAGCCCATCCATTGTTGTGCCTGAGACATGATAGGAGCTCAGTAAATGTTTGGATGGCTGGAGAGATGGATAAGAAAGTGAATAAACCAAGGGTTTTTTCCCTTGGTTGTCTTTTCTCTCCATGATCAGTCAGTAGCAAGGTAGACAGACAAGGCAAAGTAGTAAGAGCAAGTTCCCTAAATTTTAGTATTGGTCACAAAAGTGTATATGTCTAGGCTGTCTTCAGCCAAAACTTCTTCCTTTGAAGTAGCATATATCTCTTTGTTTTCAGGTCATAGATGTGACATTAATGTGTCTACTGAAGCCATGTATGCTGCCACCAGGCGGGAAGGGTTCAATGATGTCGTCAGAGGACGAATTCTTTCAGGAAACTTTTTCTTACTAAAAGAGTAAGACAATTAATTTAAAATTTTTCTCTGGTTTTGAAATTTCACATCCATCAAGTCTTATCAATTAAAGATAGTTACTATAAAATCCTTAGGACTTGAATTAGGAAAGTTCTATTTATGACACTTTTGCTTCCTAGGTATTCAAACTTTTAAAAGAAAATGATTTGTAGCTCAATGATCAGTATAAACTAAGTAGGAAGCCTGAAAACTTTTAGCCTCATTAACTGTCATGTGGCTGTTATTGCCACATTGGCTTACTGCTGTTAGAGCCCTAAGCAGGGAATTATATTGTCTCTCGAAAAGTTTAGTGAATCAACTGAGTTTTCTTCTGCATTGTGTATATTTTGCTTTAAGAAAGAATTCCAGTTACCTGTGGTGGCATACCTCTATAATCCCAATTCTCAGGAAGCTGAGGCAGGAGAATCACAATTTGAGGCCCACCTGGCCTACATAGTGAGTTAAAGGCCAGCCTGGAGGACTACATAGCGAGACTCTACTCAGACAAAACAAACAAACAAAAATTCCAAATTACTGATACCTCTGCATACTTAAATTGTCTTCAGGTTTAT
Source organism: Cuniculus paca (assembly GCA_004365215.1). NCBI lineage: Eukaryota > Metazoa > Chordata > Mammalia > Rodentia > Cuniculidae > Cuniculus > Cuniculus paca. Next base: position 7,380 of record RJWT010018941.1, read on the forward strand.
TCAGGATCTTGTGAATAAGGTTCCTTTTCCCCACCAGTGAGTCTAAGACAACATGAGAAGTGTAAAAAACCAACAGTGGCCTGGCATGGTGGTGCATGCCTGTAATTCCAGCAGCACTTTGAGAAGCTGAGGCAGGAAGATTGCAAGTTCAAGCCCAGCCTGGGCATCTTAGTGACTGATACTTTATCTCAAAATAGAAAAAGGGCCTGGGGATGTGGAGATATAGCTCAGTACAAAAGCCCAGGGTTGAATCCTCAGTACCACTAAACTAACTATATAATAATTAATTTATTTATTTTTAAAAGGCAAGTGGTTATTGTAGATGAATTGCTTCCTAAAATTTTTCCCCATGCATTCGAGGCCAGAACACGTATGTACTGGTCTGTTCATCCTCTCATGGCCAACAGTTAGGGTTACTTTGCAAAAAATACAATTTGATGTTTTCCCATATTAAAAGACTCTTCTGCATTTGAACAGATGGCTATAATCACTTAGCTGTAGGAAAAATGAAATATTGCTGAGAAATGTTCTCAGCAAAGACTATTTATTAAGCTAAAGGTATTATATTTAGTTGGGATTATAGCACACACATAATTCTAGTGTTTGGGAGGCTGAGGCAGTAAGGTCACAAATTCAGGGCCAATTTGAACAGCATAGTTAGTTATATATTTTTGTTGTTGTTGTTGTTGTTGTTGTTTTTTAAGAGATAAGGTCTCACTATAGAGTCCAGACTGGCCTTGAACTCCCAGCAGTCCTCCTGCCTCAGCCTCTTGAGTGCCAGAATTGTAGGCATGTGCCATCACGCCCAGTTTGAGCTACATAGTTAGACCCTGTCTCAAAAACCAAAATAAATAGACATGTTTAACAAATATTACTGATTAGAATCATATTGGATTTGTTAAGGCACAAGTTGATGGATTATATCAGTCACTGCAATAGCATAAAAAGAAATTGAAGGAGAAGACTTTGAAAACATCCTATGTGATTACCAGTTGGGAGACTAAGAAAAGAAAGAATTACTGCTGGTATCCCTAGCTTCTGACTCAGTTTCAAGTTGGGTCAACTTGTTGGTTTCTGGGAGGGTTTTGTTTGTGGCAGGGATGGTGGGTGAATACAAGTGATAGAAAAAATGGAGTTGGGGAACTTTTTTTTTTTCTAAAAAGGTGCTCAGAACTACAAAAAGTCCTAACATTTTATTCTTCTGGTATCTTAGCTTAGAATCTTGCATTCTTCTGTTATCTTTTATTCCATAAACATAAACCCATTAAGAATTCCAAGTTTAATTTTAATTAGCATATTTATTTCTGAACCATGTTTAAGTCTATTTCTTGTTATTTATCTGTTCTGCTTGTTCTTTCTCTCCTTTAACCTTTTTTCTACCTTCTGTTATTATTTCTATAAATAATATTTTTTCTCTTAAGAGATTTTTCTTAAACTTTAAAAAATTTTATTAGTACACATTTGTAGTACATAGTGGTTACCTTTATCAAGGGGAGTTGGTATGTGTGCATAACACATCTTAATTCTGTTTACTTGCCTTCTCTCCCTCTCCCACCCCTCCATCTCTTGGTCCCTTCCTATTTGCAAAAGATCTATCTCCTTGTTTGCTATTTTTTTTATCTTGCTCTTTAAATTACTTATACCTTGGGTCTCTCATACAGGAGATCCCATGCAATACTTAAGCTCGTATGTCCAGTTTATCTCATTTAATATTATGGTCTCAGGATGCATCCATTTTCCTACAAATGACTCAAGTTTATGCTGCTTTATGGTAGAATAGTATTCCACTGTGTATAAATACCACATTTACTTTATCCGTTCATTTGTTGATGGACATATAGGTCACTTCCAAGATTTAGCTATTATAAACTGTGCTACTATAAACAAGAGTATATATGTATCACTGTTATAGGATGTCTTTAACGCTTTCAGAAAGATACCTAAAAGAACTGGGTTAAACGGAATTTTGAGTTTTAGTTTTTTGAGACATTTCCATAGTGGTTGTACTAGTTTACATTCCCTCCAGTAATGCAGAAGGGGTCCTTTTCCCCCTGCAGCCTCACGAGTATTTGTTATTTGATTTCTTGATGGTAGCCTTTTTTTTCTGTAGTAAGATGGAATCTCAGTGTTGTTTTAATTTGCATTTCTTTAATAAGCAGAGATGTTGAACATTTTTTCATGTATTGATTGGCCCTTCCTGGCTCCTGCCTTGCTCTCCGCTTTTCTAGCCACCATGATGTGAGAAGCTTCTTTCACTACCGTGTACCCCTGCCCTGCTGTTTCTTTTGGAGACTGGACTGAAATATAAGCCAAAATAAAGCAGTCCTTTACGTTGTGGGTATCAGGTATTGTGTTCCAGTGATGAGAAAGTGACTGAGACACGTTACTTGGAAATATTGGGTCCTTTTGGGGCTTTAAGTTCTGTCAATAGTCCAAAGAAGCCTTTGGTTTATGGCTAATTTAGGTCTAAGGCAGTCCGCGAAGATGCTCCCAACGTCTGCCTCTATTACGAGGTCTTTTCACTTTCCAGCCCTATGTGACCTATAAGAATTGTTTGACCTCTTCTTTTTGGGGCGATTCTTTCCCCACCCTGGGGCTTCTTTTCATGCAGGCATAGGTCATACTCAGGACTTGAGGAATCTCTGTACATCTCTTCAACTCTCTGCTGCTCTCTCCTTTCAAACCTCTAGAAATTCCAGCTTTTTTTATTCCTGAACTTTATTTAGATTTCTGTTTCTTTAACTTGCTGAGACCCACCTGCACGAACTCTGTGTAGGTTCTTTTTTTGGACTGAGCCGGGAAAATTACCTCTAGGCATTGAAGTGGAGAGGTGACAGGATTAGCTTGTTTGCCTCTCTCACAACTCTCTCCTGAAGGCCTTTGTTTAATGTCTGAAGATGATTGTTTCATATATTTTATCTGCTATTCTGGTTAAGAAGACAAGATCTTATCCCTATTGCTTCATTGTATGTGGAAGCAGAAGGTCTATTTTTGAACCATATTTAAAGTAGGAAAAATTAAGTAGAAAGCATTCGTTTTAGAAAATTTAGGTTTAGGAAATGCTATTAATACCAGTGTGTGTGCATGTGTGTTGAGGTTTGAACCCAGGCCCTTGCACATGTTAGGCAAGTGCTGTACCGCTGAACTAACCCTCGAACCCAAGTATAGTATTTAAACTATCAACTCTCATTTGTGTTGTATACAGTGTATGTGATGCCAGCATTCATGGTAGAGAGGATATCTGACATCCATATGGCACTCTGCTTAGAGTAAAAAAGATTTCAGATTTTTTTTAAATCTCATTTTATTCAGTTCCCAGTGTGACTAAGTTATATACATTTCTATAGTTTAGGACACAGAATAGTTAGTTCTTTTGTCAGCCTTCTTTAACCAATTTCATAAAATTGGAAACTGTTTTTCTTCCTTTTCTTTGTGTTACTGACCTGTGTTTGTGTTCTCTTAACCTTTAGGTAAAGTAAGCATCCTTTAATTTTCTATCTCCATTCCTGGACTGTGCTAGCCATAAGATACAAACCTGCAAATATGGTGTGCTTTCCCTAATTTCTGTTCGTGGAGTATTTTTTCGTGTCTAATTCAGGCAACTTGTGAGAATTTTATAAAACCTCAGAATCCTTACAGTAATTTAGTTGTCAGTATACTACAGATGAAAGAATAGAAGATTGGATGAGCCTCTAGAGGCCTATGTTCTTTTCTGTTCTACTGCCTGTTTTTGTAGTTTGAAGAAGGTTATTTAATTGCTGTGCACCTGCTTTTCCTCACCCGAAAACGAATGTCCTGGTTTAGAGTTGTCTCTGGAAGTATTAATATTTTGTGACTCTGTGTGTAGAAATGTATTTAGTAGTGAATTCTGATTAAATGCCAGTTATACAAACTTTGAAAATGACAGTCTAGTTGAACACAATTCATCTTTATATGGTTTGGAGTGGTTTGGTTCTTGAGACAGGGTCTCACTATGTAGGGCAGGGTGGCCTAGAACCCACTTATGTAGCCCAGGCTGGCCTTGAACTCAGGGTGATCTTCCTGCCTCAGCATCCCAAGTGCTAGGATTACAGGTGTATGCCTTCATACCTGGCTTTTATATGATATTAAATTTCTCGTTCTGAGTGGCACACCCTTGTAACCTCAACTACTCTGGAGGCTGGGCAACTTACTGAGAACCTGTCTCAAAATAAAAAGAGCAGGGCTGGGGATCTAGCTCAGTGGCCTAAGTGCCTGCCTAGCAAGCACAAGGTCGTGAGTTCAATCCCTGGTGCCACAAAAAAATAAATAAATAAATAAATAAATAAATAAATAAATAAATAACTTAAAGGGTAGTTTAAAAAAAAAACAAAAAACAAAATAAAAAGAGCTGGGGGATTTAGCTTAGTGACTGACTCCCTACCTAGTATGTATGAGGTCCTGACTTTAATCCTTAGCATTGCAAAAGAAAGAATCCTTATAGTGCGTGCCATAAAAGCAGAGAAGCCAGTGGTTCTTTAATATGCCTAAGGTAAGAGAATTGATTTGAAGCAAAATAGAAAAAGATCTCAAAATAATCTTTTTTTTTTCCCCACAGAAACTATGAAAATTATTTCATCAAAGCCCAGAAAGTGAGGCGCCTCATTGCAAATGATTTTGTGAATGTTTTTAACTCTGGAGTGGATATCTTGCTGACCCCCACCACCTTGAGTGAGGCAGTACCATTCTTGGAGTTTATCAAAGAAGACAACAGGACACGGAGTGCCCAAGATGATATTTTTACACAGGCGGTCAATATGGCAGGTGAGGCTCACTGAAGGATGTTCCATCTTTCTTCAAATTCTTAGGCAGGTACCCTGGTTCTCAATTTAGGTTCTAGCTAGATGGTTCCCTAAAAGCCACAGCCTATCTTTCTGGAATAGTGAGGAGTGTGTGTGTGTGCGCACATGTACATGTGTGTGCATGCATTCTTGCCTCTCACACACATACACACCTATATTCTGAACCAGTACAGGTAAAATTTTTTAAATTTTATTTCATCAATGTTTAGCTGGGCATGGTGGTACATGCCTATAACCCCAGCACTCAGGAGGCTGAGGCAGGAGGATCACAGTGAGTTTGAGGGCAGCCTGGGCTACATAGTGAGACCCTGACTCAAAAAAGTTTAAACTAGAAACATTGAAATAGTATAATAAATATTGATAAACTTTTCACCTAGATTTGTCCTTGTGAACATTTTGGCTCATTTTCTCTCTCTCTCTCTCTATCTCTCTCTCTCTCTCTCTCTCTAGGCACACATACCACTGTGTTTTTAGCTGAATCATTTGAAAATTTCAGATACCATGACATTTTATGCCTAAATAATTTAGCATTAATCCCTAAAGACATGTTTCTTCATAACCACAGTCCCATTATCACACCTAAGAAAACTAATGTTAATTCAGAATTACGTGACTATGTACCATAATTAAATATTTTCAACTGTTCTAAAGATGTCATTTATAAGTTGTTTTGTCCCCACATATCTTCTACTTGTTAATATCTTTTTAAAAATCTAAAAAGATCACCCCATGTTCTTATGATTTTGTTATTTAGAGCCACACCAGGCTATATTACAATTTTGCTTCAATCATCAAACATAATGTTAAAAACTCAATAACAAAAGAAATACTATTGTATTTGCCCATACTTCTGCTGTCTCTGTATATTCTTCCTTCTAGAAGTACCAAGATCCATTCTTTTTTCTTTCCTATAAATAGAATTTCCTTTAGTTATCTTTTTAAGGTCAGGCTGATGGCAGCAAATTCTCTTCTCTTACCTTCTGAAAATGTCTTGATTGCTTTTTCCTTTTATAACATTTTTTTTCTTAAGTTTTGGTTTTGTTTTTGCTAGGTATTGAGTGCTGGTTTAACAATATTATTGGTTTAGCCAGGCCTGGTGGCACATGCCTATAATCCCAGCACTCAGGAGGCTGAGACAGGAGGATCATTTCAAGTTCAAGACCACCCTGGGCTACAAAGTGAACACAAGGCCAGTCTGAATGGCATAGCAAGACCCTGTCTCAAAAAGACAAGGACCGGGATTTAGCTTAGCAGTGTAAGCACCTGCCTGGCAAGCGCTAGGTCGTGAGTTCAATCCCCAGTACCAGAAAAAACAAAAAAACAATATTATTGGTTTAACAGTTATTATCTTTGACGCTTCAAAAAATTGTGCCACTTTCTTTTCTCCTGCTTAGTTTCTCATGAGAAATCTACGTTTTAAATTTTTTTCTCTTAACGCTTCTTTAGAAAGCATTCCATCCAGCTAGTTGTTCTGTAGAATATCCCATCCAAAAGCTGGATTTGTCCGATTATTTCCTCATAATTGGGTTGAGTTAAACATTTTTGGCAGGTGTACTACATACATTTCATGCCAGGAAACAGTAAATAGCATTTTATCCCACTTTTGAAAGCTAAATTAATCACTTGGTTAAAGAAGTAACTGCCAATTTTTCTTTCAGATTTTTCTTTTAAAAGCACGTTTGCTTTTTATCATTTATAAGTAACTTGTGGTGTGATGCAGAGACTGTGTGAATGTTTTATTCCCTGATAACCTTGAGGTCAGTTTTAGCATCTATTGATGATCCTTACCTAGAATATTATAAACCGTGGACTCCTCTAATTTCAACATTCCTTCTACATTTATTAGCTAACACACTTCTCTAAATTAGAGGTTTCTGTTTTAAAAAAAAATAGATCTATTTCATTTGTTTCTTTGGTTTTTGTGAGACAGGGTCTCACTATGTAGTTCATGCTGGCCTTGAACTCACTATGTAGCCCAGGCTGGCCTTGAACTTGGAGCAATCCTCCTGACTCAGCCTCCCATATGCTGGGACTACAGGTATGTGCCACCACGCCCATATTAAAAATTGGATCTACTGGACTGGGGATATAGCTCAGCAGCACAGTGCCTGCCTGGCAAATGTGAGGTTGTGAATTCGATTCCTGGTTTAAAAAAAAAATTGGATCTATTAAAAGCAATTACTGTCAGGGCTGGGGATTTAGCACAGCAGCACAAGGGCCTACCTGGCAAGCATGAGGTTGTGAGTTTGATCCCTGGTACCAAAAAAAAAAATAGCAATTACTGTCATTATTGTTTTCAATGCTCAAATTATCCCAAATATAGCCAGTAGGAATCCCTTTAGGTTGCTTGTATCCTTTACGATCTGTTCTCATTTTAATTTTTGAAAACTTGCTTATTTTGTGACATAACAAGATATCCTGGAATCTTGTACTTTCTCTGTCCCAAACTTGGAATTAAAAGTATCCTAAGCTAATATATTTAAAAACTAGAATTTGAACAATCTTTTTTTTTTTGTTTTAAAAAGAATAAAAACAAAACAAAACAGTAAAACACAACAAAGCAGATCAGAACAGAACAATGCAAGCAATACAGCTCTTCAAAACATAACAACAGGAAGTTAACAATGGCTGCCCTAGTGTCTCTTTGTTTTCTTTGAAATGGTTGTTCATACATTAACACACAATAAACTCAAGCTAAACAAAATAATATAAAACCAGGTAAAACAAAAGAGTGAAAGCATTACAGGCCTTCAGATCAGACAATAAGAAATCAATAATGGCTACCTTAATGTCCTTTGTTTTCTTCAAAAAAGCTGTTCCTATCTTCTCACATATTGCAATCAAATAGTAGAAAACAGACTTAAACCAATCAAATCAAAGAATAAAAGCGTTATTCGACTTCAGAACCTGAAGATATGAAATCACCTATGGCTACCATAATGTCTCATTTCCTTCAAGGTAGCTGTTCATATTTTGATATTTAATAAAGTCTGCTCTTATAAACTCTTTAGGAGTAGTTCTAAACATGTATAAGCATATACATGTACATCTATCCTTTCTGTGCTAGAGGTAATAGCAGAACAAAGCATAAGAAAAATATAAAACAATAAAGACAGATAAATAACAGTAATAAAGAGCCCAAAAACAATAACAACATAGGCTTTCTAAGCTAGGTGATGGGAAGATACCAGAGGTTGTTATTTCATGTAGTTGTCTTCCAGAGTTGCTCAGTTTAGCAGATATAGGCATACAGAATAGGTCCAGTCCTATGAATGTTAACTTTTTTCTAAGAACTAATAAAATTAGTAGTACAATCATCTTATCTATCTTAATTATATATATATATATATATATATATATAAATTTATATCTTTTCTTTTCCCTTCCTTCTTTTCTCCTTTACCCTGAATTGTTTTTTCTTTTAGCAGTTTCTTACCCTTTCCCCATATTTATCAGGGATTTTGTATCTTACTGAGTCTTTCAGTTTCTTACACTAGGGAGACAATACAATGTTTACACATGTGAAATTCAAACAATCTTAAGCTAATTTCTTGATTAATGGATTGACAAGCATTCAAAAGCTCAAAACAAGCCAGGCGTGGTGGCTCACGCCTATAATCCCAGCACTCGGGAGGCTGAGACAGGCGAATCATTGTGAGTTCGAGACCAGCCTGGGCTACAAAGTGAGCTCAAGGCCAGCCTGAACGGCATAGTGAGACCCTGTCTCAAAAACTCCAGGGCTGGGGATCTAGCTCAGCGGCCTAAGTGCCTGCCTGGCAAGCACAAGGTGGTGAGTTCAATCCCCAGTGCCACAAAAAAAAAAAAAAAAAAAAAAAAAAAAGCTCAAAACACATTCTGTTGGCAAGACCCTAAGAAAAGAAACACTTGTTTTGCTGATGGGATTTTATATTGGTACATCTTTGGAGAATTTCTCATTGTATATGCTTTTATCCTTTGATAAAGCAATCCCTCTACATCTAAGAAACTTTCAAGAGTAGCAAAACTACATGTATAGCTATTGTGTACTATGGCATTGTATAAAATAACTAAATATTAAAAACAACCTAAATATCTAACCATAAAAAACTAGTTCAATAAATTATGGTAAAACCAGATAATGAAGTACTACACAGTTATAAAAAAGAATGAAGGTCTCCATGAATTGAAAAGTGATTTCCTTTTATTATTAGTGTATTAATTTTTTAAAAGATTTTGAACATGTATATTTTGATTATATCCATTCTCCTCCCTTACATTCCCTTCCTCCCTGTTCTCCTCTTGTTGTCTAATAATAGCTTCCCTTTGACTTTCATGTTATCTTTTTTTAGATTCCACATATTAGGAAAAACATATGATATTTGTCTGAGTCTTGGCTTATTTCACTCAATATGATTATCTCCAAGTCTATCCATTTTCCTTCAAATAACAAAATTTTGTTCTTCATTATGGCTAAATAATACTACATTGTGAATATATACCACTCTTTCTTTCTTTCTTTCTTCTTTCTTTCTTTCTTTCTTTCTTTTTTAAATGCATTTTATTTCAGTGAGAAAAAAAGAAAAGAAAAAACAAAATTTGAAAGCACATCAGTTGGGGGCAACAATGGTATATACATTGTGCATTGTCATCCCCAAATCAGTCACCCAGAGTACAAGACACCTGCATTCAATTGTCCAAACAATATCTGCACAAATTTTTCTCTACAGAGAAATCAGTAGTATAACTATCTTAACAATTTTTATATACATATATATATATATATAAATACATATACATATGTTCTTTCTTTCAGCTCCTTGCACTAGTGAGACAATACGATATTTACACATGTGAGTCTTATTTATTTCACTTATGAGTAGTGTCAAGTTGCATCCATTTACCTATGAGTCTCTAGTTTATCCTTCTTTATGGCTGAGTAGTACTCCATTGTATAAAAAATACCACATCTTTTTTATCCATTCCTCAGTTAATGGGCATTTAGGTTGTTTCCAAGATCTAGCTATTATGAATCATGCTGCTATAAACGTGGGTGCACATATATCACTGTGTATACCACATTTTCTTAATCCATTCATCTGTTGATGGGCACCTAGGCTGATTTCATATCTCAGCTATTGTGAATTATATCACAATAAACATGAATGTGCAGGTGTCCCTGTAGTATGCTGACTTTAATTCCTTCAGGTATCTGTGAAGGACTGATATAGCTGGATCAAACCTAGTTTTAGAGTTTTGAGGAAACGCCATGCTGATGTCCATAGTGGCTATACCAGTTTACATTCCCACCAACAGTGTAAAGTGTTCCCTTTACCCCACATCCTCATTAGCATTTATTTTTCGTGTTCTTAAAAATAGCCTTTCTGACTAGGGCGACTGGAATCTCAGTGTGGTTCTGATTGCATTTCCCTAACAGCTAAAGATGTTGAACACTTTTGAATAGAGTTACCGGCTATTTGTACTTCTTTCGGGCAGTGTCTGTACAGTTCATTCGCTCATTTAGTGATTGGGCTATTTAATTTTCTGGTGTTAAGTTTTTTGAGTTCTAGGTATCAGTCCTCTGTTAGATGAGTAACTGACAAAGATTTTTTACTCTATAAGCCGTCTCTTTGTTCTGTTGTTTCCCTTTCTGTGCAGAATCTTGGTCAATTTGATGTAGTTCCATTTATGATTCTTGCTATTTCCTGTGCTATTGGAGTCCTGTTCAGGAACTTTTTGCCTATGGATGTGGCTTCAAGTGTTTCCCCTGTTTTCTTTTAGCAGTTTCAAAGCTTCAGATCTTACACCTACCAAACAGTGATTTCTGAGGTACATTGTTAAGGAAACAGAACGTGGTGCAAAACACATATACTGTATAGTATAATATTTCTGTTGTTTTTTAAAAGCCTTATTCTGGAACCGACTGTGAAGGTGCACATTTATAATTCCAGCACCTGGGAGGCTGAGGCAGGAGGATTGCAGTAAGTTTGAAGCCAGCCTGGGCTACATAGTGAGTTCCAAGTCAGCCTGAACTGCAGCATGAGACATTGTCTCAAAACAAAACCAAAAAATTTGTTCTGCCTTTAACTGTTAGCACTGAAAAGCAGAATAGATCTGAGCTTCTTAGGATGGAGAGTTAATCAACGGATGGGTTTCTCTCTTTTCCCCAGGGTTGCCAGCTGTGAGCGTGCCAGCAGCCCTTTCATCCCAGGGGCTGCCGATAGGCCTGCAGTTCATCGGACGTGCATTTTGTGACCAGAAGCTTCTCGCAGTTGCCAAATGGTTTGAAAAACAAGTGCAGTTTCCTATTACTCAACTTCAAGAACTCATGGAGGGTTGTTCATCAGTCTTTGAAAATGAAAAGTTAGCTTCTGTTTCTCTGAAACAGTAGTGATAAATGTATCATGCAAATTAAAATGATATTTAAAGATTCTGTATTCTCAAGGGTCAAATAATAC
>RJWT010018942.1:0-18629 GCA_004365215.1 Cuniculus paca
TGTACCCTGCAAAACTTTCCTTCAAAATTAGTGGAGAAACAAGATACTTCCATGCCAAACGACAATTCAAGGAATTCATGACCACCAAACCAACCCTACAAAGATTACTAAAGGACATTTTAGAAAGAGAGAAAAAGGACCACGGTCTCAGGAACAATGTCAGAGGGGGATCATCAAGTGGGGCCAGTCGATTGAATGGAGAGGAAAAATAGGGAGCCAGTGGCAGGAAAATAGCATGGCAGAGGCAATACAGTGCAAGAGGACCTCAAGGCACTAATAGAAAGAAACAGAGGCATAGTGGATCAGGTGACAGGATCTATCAATATGCTCTATGCAAGAAACACATTTAGCTAGAAAGAAAATTCATAGTCTGAAAGTCAAAGGAGAGAGAACAGTGCCCTATGTGACAGGGAGCCAGATGTGGGGGGGGAAATAGGGGTAGCCTGCCCATTAATTGCAGAATGGGTAAGAAAGACATGGTATTTCATGGGGTAATAGTGCTCATGGATGTAATGGACCAGAGTGACAAGGGTGAATTTTGTGTTGTCTCCATAGCATAACAAACTAAAGGTGTTAATGGGATCCAAAATGTACAATACATATTGGGAAAGTCAAAGGGGAGGAATTATTTTAAAAGGGAAGGAAATGACCACTATTAATCTATTATCATGATTTGAAATTTAGATTGTATTCATTGTTCTGATTAGTTTCATTTCATTCCGACTTGTTTGATTTCATTATACTTGATGGCGTGGACAACTATTTTAAAGATAACAAAATATATAATTGCAGCCATTGAGGATGTCCAATTAGCTTGTTTAGAAGCCCTGTATGGCTTTCATTGTTTGTTTTGATTGATTTTACTCTATTCCGTGTTGTTTGATTGTTACACATCTGAAAGTGTAGGCAACTAATCTGAACATAACAACTATTATGGTAGCCAATGCTGTTTTGCTAATATCTTGAAATTCTGTATTGCTTGAATTGTTTTGCTTTGTTTGTTTTGTTTTGTTTCTACTGTTTAAGTTTCTTGTATTCTGTTTGATTTTACTTATCCCTGATGGTATGGGCAGGTATACTGCAGATAACAAGAGGCATTATGGTAGCCTTACCGATTGCTTTTTACCCTGTTTAAAAGTAATGTACCATGTTCATTGCCTTGTTTTGATTGACTTTACTCTGTTTTGTTTTGTTTGATTGTATTCTTTTCAAAATGAATAAAAAGTTTTAAAATTAAAAAAAAATTTATCATCATAAGTCACTAGGGTTAGAAGTTTTGTTTTCAGTTTTGTATGTTTGACGGCCTGCACATTTGAGAAGCACAAATATAAAACTTAATATGCCATGAAGTTATCAATAGTTTCTATTGCAGCTATGTGGAAAATTTTACATATATTTAGTTTCTACTCTTAAGGCAGATTTTAGACTCCATTAACTGGGTTTATAAGATGTAACTATATTAAGAAGAATCTTTATAGCGCTCATAAGTTTTGGAAACAGTGTTAATGACTACAAATAGGCTTATTACCCATTATAAAAGTATATCTCAATTACATAATAAAATGTTTGTTTAATCAAAGCCAATAGATTGTCAACTTTAAATGTCAGGACCAATTTTAAAGAGATGTCAACTTTCAATCATTTTATATGTTTAAGATCTAAACATATAGTGTATAAAAGAGAGGACCTATGAGTTACTTTCTGTGTATTAAATTCATGTAGTTTTAACTCTATAAGCTTAATTTTAAAGTTGAGACTCACAGCATAGCTTAAATATATGTTATGTCATAAACTAAGACATAGTTGTTTATTTATCAGTCATAAACTGATTATTGAAAGTATTTTATAGGTTAACATTCAAATATTCTTTTAACTCTTAAAGCTCACTTTTTTAGTAACCAAAAACCTAGCAATGAGAACACAAGAAACTTATTTTAGTAAAATATGGAACCTTTGCTTTTAAATTTAGTTTTATAAATTTAACCAAGATCATCTCAATATTTACCAAAACCACATTATTTTAGACATAGAAAATTTAACCTTTTAATTATAGCCAAAAAATTACTTTAGGTGATCCATCTTAACAGATAACATTTAAAACTATATTTAAAACATCATCTTTTACCAAGAAAAACTATTTAAGTTATGGTACACAGACAATAATAGATGTTTTATTTATAAAACTGAGTTTTGATATTATCTTAGTTACTTAAGAACCTGGATGGCAATATGTCACCAACTTTAAAGACATTTTTACTCTTCCCACCTGATTTAAATGACCCTACTGTTAAGCTATATGTACCACAAGCATTTGACATAATGTCTTGAGTGTTTACTTGTCTATTAGTCAACCTAAGTAGGACTTTTGGAGGATAATGTGTACTTAAAAGTTAACACACAGCAAAACACATATTAACCTAAATCATATGTGAACTTTATGTTATTATACTTTAAGGCTTTTGTTTCTATGTAAGCCTTGAGCCTGTCAGTCTTTGTCTGGAAATGTTTTAAATGAGTTTAGCTAACCTGAAAACCTATATAGGTGGTCTTGGAACTCCTATGGAAAACCTGTGGAGCTCTCAAAAAGAACCAAAAAAAGATAAAAATAAAAAGAAATTGTTGAACTCAAAAAATACTTTTCTTAAGTGAAGCAGGTGCAGGTGCTTTAACTAACACACATTAAACAGACAGACAAAAATACAAACACATAAGATAGTTGTTTTTATTTTTTATTTATTTATTTTTAAATTTTACTTTAGAGAGAATAAAACCAAGCAAAATAAAACAGAATAAAGCCAATCAAAACAAGACAATGTAAGTGACACAGGATTTCAAAACAAGATAATAGAAAATCAACAATGGTTACCGTAATGCCTCTTGTTGTCTTCAGAATAGTTGCCCACACCTTCAGATATAGTAAAATCAAACAAAACAGAAACAGAATAGAACCAATAAAAACAAAACAATAAATGCAATACTTCAAAACAAGATAATAGTAAATCCAAAATGGCTACCATAATATATCTTGTTATCTTTGAAATAGCTGCCCATGCCATCAGATACAACAGAACCAAATAAGATAAAACAGAATAAAACCCAACCAAACAAAACAATGAGAATGATACAGGATTTTTGAAACAAGATAATAGGGAATTAACAATGGCCATTACCTTCAGAAGGCAATCCCCCATATATGCTACAATGAGTATTGTTATTCTCTGAATAGATGATCAGACCACTGGCTCTGGGCCTGCAAAGTCAGTGAAACACTAGACACTACAAGCATTAAGTTATATTTTACCTCATTAGCTATCATCACAGCCTATGTTTCTCTGGATCATCTGGTCACTTATGGGAGTGAAAGGAGGAATGTTGACTCTTCTTGTTTCCCTGCATGCACATTGTAAAGGACTGGCATCTGGATCTCCCCCAGTCAGCCCATGCATGGCTCCGACTCACAGGAGGAATAAGCTTCTTGTTGACTTCTTGTTTTCCTCCCCTTCAGTCTGTGAATGGCACTGACTCACAGGAGAAGGCTGGCATCTGGCTCTCCCCTAGTCAACCCATGCATGGCGCTGACTCACAGGATGTCTTGGCTTCTTGTTGACTTCTTGTTCTCCTCCCTGGTAGTCTGAGAATGGTGCCGACTCACAGGAGAGGGCTGGTGTCTGGCTCTCCCCCAGTCAGCCCATGCGCGGCACCAACTCACAGGAGGTCCAAGACAGTTGTTTTTAAACCAGAGTGCACTCTCAGATATATTGGCCAAGTTGAACTACAATAATTTTTTAATAGTTTTTAGGTTCATAACTATAAACAGACTAGTCAGAACTTTTCCTATATGTCATCAATTAGCAGACATCTCCTGTAATGAGTCAGAAGGAAAAAACCCTTTTACACCTGTGAAAGCAAAGTCTTATTAAGAAGAGATTTAGACTGATGGTCTATCTTATTGCAACAGACCTGTTTCTGTTAAAACCATTAATAAATTTATAAGGATTCCTAGGAATATTTTTTGTTTTATTAATGAACAATCTGTGCTGTAAAAACCAGTTTGCTTCCTGGAGCAACATTGCATTTTTAAATTTTTTTTTAATTTTTAAGAGAAAAAAACAAACAAAATAAAGCCAATCAAAACAAAACAGTGAAAGTGATACAAAATTTTAAAACAAGATATTAGGAAATCAACAATGGCTACCATAATGCCTGTTGTTATTTTCAAAATAGCTTCCCATATCAGCAGACATAATAAAATCAAATAAAACAGAACAGAACAGAATAAAAACAATCAAAACAAAACAGTAAAAGCAATAAAGGACTTCAAAAAAAGGTAATAGAAAATCAACAATGGCTACAATAATATGTATTGTTATCTTCAAAAATGGCTGCCCATGCCACCAGATATAATAAAATCAAACCAAACAAAACAGAATAAAACCAATCAAAACAAAACAATGAAAATAATGCAGGACTTTAAAACAAAATAATAGGAATTAACTATGGCTACCACTTTCCCTTCTTAGACATTTCCTCCCTTTTCATGTTCATAATATCTATTGTACATTTTAGATCCCACCAACTCCTTTAATTTTTTACACTAGGGAGATAACATGATGTTCACCTATGTGAGTATGAACCATTTTACCCATGAGCATGATCTCAAGTTGCATCCATCTACCTACAAGAACCTTACGACTATCCTTCTTTATAGCTGAGTAGCTTTCCATTGTATAAAAATGCCATATCTTTCTTATCCATTCTGCATTTGATGGGAAAGCTAGTCTGATTTTTTTCTGGCTCCCTGTCATGTGGAGCATTCTTTTCTCTCCTTTGACTTTCAATCTATGAATTTCCTTTTGAGTTAATGTGTTTCTTATATACTGTATATTGATGACTCTTGTTTCTTGATCCACTCTGCCTGTGTTTCTTTTTATTGGTAAATTGAAGCCATCTACATCAGTGGTTACAGACAACATGCACTGGTTTGTCTCTGCCATGCATTTTTTCCTGCCATTGGCTCCCCACTTTTCCCCTCCATTCAATTTCCTGTCCTGCTCAGCAGTCCCAGAGTCATGCTGCTGTTCCTGGGACCAGGGTCATTTTTATCTCTCTCTAGAATATCCTTCTGTACTCTTGGTAGGGTTAGTTTGGTGGTGGTCATGAATTCCTTCAGTTCTTTGTCATGGAAGTATCCTATTTCTCCATTAATTTTGAAAGATAGTTTTTCAGGGTACATCAATCTGGGTTGGAAGTTGTTTTCTTTCAAGATTTGCAATACATCACTCCAGCATCTTCTCGACTTGATGGTTTGTGTTGAGAAGTCTGTCATGATTCTGCTGGGTTTTCCTTTATAGATGATTTATTTTTTTTCCCCTCTAACAACCTTTAATATTCTGTTCTTGTGCTGAATTACTGGGATCTCATTACATGTCTGGGTGTAGATTTATTTTGGTTATGGCTAGTTGGAGTCCTATATGCCTCACTTATCTACATGTCAGGTCCTTTTCCCATGCTTTGGAAATTCTCTTCTATTCTGTAAATAGTCTCTTTATATCATTTGTGCTGACTCCTGCTGTTTTGCTGACACCTATCATTGTTATTTTTGTTTCTGTTGTCTTGCAGCTGTTGCATTGTTGTTTCCTGGTTCCTTGTTATTTTTTAAGAGATCTTTTCTTTTGTGATTGCTAGCTGCCATCCTGTCTTCAAGGTCTGGAAGTCTATCTTCAGTTTCTTTAAAGCAGTTTTGCCAGGTTTCAGTGGTTTTTAATTTCCTGGCTATCTCTTTGAGTCTGTTTCATGCATTCCAGTTCTTCTCCATGTTGTTCATTCAAGATTTTCTTATTTTCCTATACTAGTCTTTTGTTTCATCTGTGTCTTCTTTGGATATGCTCAGCAATCCTTTTATTATGTTTGTCATTTCTCTTTTTACCTGAGATACTATTTCTGATCTGATTTCTTTTACAGACTCATGAAGTAGTTTCTTCACTTTAGTTGCCATCATTCTAGGAATTTCAGGTGTACAACTTGCACTTTCTTCCATGTGTATGTCTTCTGGACTTGTTCTGTTTGGGCTGGAGGCCTTTTGCTTCTTCTTTTTGACATTTTCTTGGGTTTCTCTGGATGAGCAGGTTGTGGGTTTCCAGGCACTTCTCATGTTGGCTACCTATTCACAGTGTAGGGGAATGAGTCAGGCACCTGGTTTTCTCCTCACCCGGATTCCCCAGGAGGTGGTGGGGTGCTGGTGGGCTTCTCCAGACACTCATGGCTTCTCCAAGGAAATGGCTGACTGGTTCACCTGGCTGCACTTGCTACCCACTGGAGAGTACTGATTGTGGCCTGCACATGCATGGTGGCTGGGTTGGCTTCTTCTCCCTGCCTGCCTGTTATGGTTACCTGTGGGAGAGTCCTGATTGCAGCTTGCATTGCATGGGGGCTGTGCTGGCTTCTTATCCCCACTCATGCTGATTCAGCATTCTATTTTAGTTTTTTATGTGTTTATTTTTATTTTAGAAGGAATAAAACAACAATAAAACAGTGATAAACCAGTAGGAAATCTACCATAGTTACTATATTGCATAGCGCCCCCTCTGAATAGTTGCTCAGACTACTGGCTTTAGGCTGACTCCTAGGCAGGGGTTTAGGATCCTTCCTGGTTCTCCCTAGACTGCACTCCAGCTGGCTCACAGGTAGGGGCTTAACTGCCTTACTCATTCTACCCAGTCCCAGAGCAACATTCTAAAAAGGGTAGAGAAGTCAAAGGAGTTAATTTCAAGTTCTGCCTAAGAGTAGAAAGGCTGATAAATTGGACTAAAACATTTACATTTATTCTTCAAAAGTTCGAAGGTCAAATGCAGACCAGTTTTTAAGAATATGGCCCAGAGATAAGTGAAGATCAGTTTCACTCTGGAAGGGTTACAGGGAGGAGGGTCCTGGAATGCAGCAGCCACAGGAAAAAGAACCACTCTGGAGCATGAGATCCAAATCCCAACCATCAGAAAAGCAGAAAGACAATAAAGACCAAATGCTGTTTCAGGGCAGATCTCCAGTCCTTAGGAAAACATGCCTCCAAAGACAAAAGCTGCAATTGATTTCAACTGCAGTGTCAAGCAGAAAATTAAAACACTAGTCAAAGAAAATGAACAACAGCTTTTTAAGTTTCTGAGAGAGAATATTGTAAGACAGATTGGAGATGCTCCTTTATGCTTTGTAAGTTTGAGCTCACATATGTGTGCTTGAGTCTTCATAGAAAATGCTCATAGGGCTGCCTTTTTCTTGATAAGTTTGTCCCTGTTTAGCATAACTACTGGCTTGACTTTCGTTGTCTTTAGCTTCCTCTCCTTTATTCCCCAATTTATCTTTTTGTTTTGTTTTGTTTTTTAAATTTTCTTTCTAATTTTCTTGTATTGTTATTTTCTTTTTCTATTTTTTTCCTATTTTTATTTTCTATTCCTTTTTTGTGTAAAAAAAAAATCCAATTGGCAAATGTATGAGTCCCCCCACTCCTCACCATCCCTATTAGTCCCTTATGTGACAGGAGGTAGGAGGGAGCTTTCAGAGGGAGTTGAGAGAAAAGAAAGAAGAGGAGGAGCAGGAAAAGAAGAAAAAGGAAGAGGAAGAGGAGGAGGAGGAAGAGGAACAGGAGGTGGAGGAGAAAGCTTTTTAAGGGGAATTTTCTTTGTTTGAATACATCAACTAGCACCCCAGCAAAGATAGCAGATAGCAAGTCACAAAACTTTTACAGGACTTAGCGACTGTCTCATTTTTTGGCCCACATGTTCCCCAGTCCTCTATCTCCAGGCTGTCTTTCAGAGGAAACCATGGACATTTTACTCAAATAACTATTACTAATTTCATAAATTGAGGTTTAGAAACTTTACTTTCAGATGTCTTCAAGAGACATCTTAAATGTTACTTAAATTGCTTTTCCTCTTTGGATAAAGTTTGATTCATATCATATGAAAGAAGGTAAAAGAGCAAAAAGAAGAACAAATGAACTGTCCCCATTCACTCAGCCATTGGGCAGTGTAAAGACCCCTGGGCTGATGAACCTAACTTCTGACCTTGCCAATATGTGCCAGGCTATTCCTTGGCTGCCTTTGTCCCCATACCGAATGGAGAGTCAGACATGTCTGTGTTCTTTTTTTTTTTTTTTTTTTTTTGTGGCACCAGGGATCGAACTCACAAACTTACACTTGCCGGGCAGGCGCTTAAGCCACTAAGCTAAATCCCAAGCCCCATGTCTCTGTTCTTTTTCCAGGCTTTGGGAAGTCAATCCTCTGTGCTGAGTTGCACCACCTTATTCCTCACATGGGGCACCACTTGTCATAGTTCATGATGGTGTCACAGTACAAGGGATGAAAGATTACTCAGAGTCGCAGTTCAAACTCCAAGAAGGCCCCCAGGGACTGCCCTTAACTGAGACCCCTCATCATGAGACAGTCTCATAAGGACAGCCCTGAACCAAAGCTTCTGTGGCTTTTTATTGCTAGAACCAGGAAGCAAGGATAAAGAATAAAGTAAGGACATCTGAGTAGAACTTCTTGTATGGAGCAGAGAAAGGACAGAGGAAGGTCAAAGTGGTCCCTTACATGACTGAGCTTAAGGCCAATCTAAGTAACAAATCGGAAGACCAGGAGGAGTAGGTCCAGAACATTCATTCCTTAAGGCAATGTGTTTTGATCCTACTTTGATTTGTGGCCCTGTAGGCTATCTTTTAATCTTTTACTATGCATTTCAAGAGGTTTTGGGTGTATGGCTCCAAAAGTCTCCTAACTTTGCATATCCATCTCATACAAGCCTCTGGCCAATGTCCCCACAGTTATCAACCACTTCAGCTTACCCAGATTTAGATAGTTTAATTTACACTGAAAGAAGGATGTCAGGTACAGTATGTCAGGTACAGCTGTTGATTTCACTGATTTTGGAATACTTGACAGAAAAGTATGATTATGTCAGCAATTATTTTTATCTGGAAATTAACAACTATTAGTTCCATAAAAAGTTTTATGAGGTCATTTCACTTTAAACTAATGAGTAGTGTTTTCTGAAAATCCAATGAACATAATTTTTAGACTTTGTTTTTAAATCATAAGACACCTTGTGCAATATATTATAACCAGTGAATTAAAAAAAAAACCCAAGAAGTAAGTTCTCATAAAATAAATATATACCTGTGAATAAACGGACACATTTCTTCAAGGGAAATTTTAAAATATTAGTAATGGATTTGGGAATTTATTCTGTCTGAGGCAAAAATTGTCCATAATTCTGAATTACTTGTCCCTAAGGTACCAGGATGTGATGTTTGCTAACATTTCCCTTTTAAAAAATTCTTTCTTTAAGCTATCTAGAATGTTGGATGTGTTATCATCAACTACTTCTTTGATGTTGTATGTCTACTGATCCTTAAGCCAACCCATTAGGTAGGCATTAGTATCACCTCCATTTTGCAGATGGGAAATAGGAGCAATCAGAGATTAAATAACTTGCCTAAAGTCACAGTGACTTGAGTTATCAAAGGTCAAGTTCATACAGTAACTGTTGAAATCAGAGTTCAGAGTCGTGCACTTTCAATCCAAATCTACTCATTTACAGTTGTACACTTAGAATTTTGTGTGTATGACTAGACTAAATGAAGCAGCTATGATATTCACTTTTGCATCTAAATTGTTTTCAGAAGTTAGGACTATTTTCTTAGTCAATTTTCCTAGAGGTAGTGGGGCTGAACTCGATGGTAAAGTACTTGCTTTGCGTGTAGGAAGCTCTGGCTTTGGAATCCATCATCAGTACCAAGATAAAAAGGAAAAGATTCCTAGAAGTGATACAAAAGTTTTAATATTCTTTTAGGCCTGTATTTTTCTGTGTATCGAGGCTTCAGGAGCCCAAGGAATAAAAATCAGGCTATCTTTACCTTTTTTGTGACCTGCTGTGTCACAGAGGATAATAGAGGAATAAGGTCTCAGAAGGATGAAGGACTCAGTCAGGTTTGACTTAGGCTCTTTTGCAAAACACCTCTGGGACTCTTCAGTACAGCACTCTGTCCTATGGGGCAGATGTCAAAACTCATTGTACTTTTCTTAATACAAAGATAACATGCTACAATGCAAGTTTTGCAAGTGCAAGTGTTTTTCTCCCATCATTTCTTTATGGAATCATTCCAGAGTATAGAAAAATGCTGATATATAGTTGGTACTCGCTAAAATTTGTTGGCTGTATAAATGAATTCTCCTTGGAATAACAGTAGAGACAGAATTGTGGGAGGACCAACAATTACTTAGGAAGCATTATTGCTGAGATCGCATGGTTAAGTCAACTCAGATCAGCCTCTTCTTTTTGGAATCTATTGTTAGAGGTGTTTGGATTGTTCAGCCAGCCACATGAAAATGACTGCTGCCTAAGCATGTTGCCTGGTCCCATTGCCAAGTCACTTGAAGTCAGAATTATTTCACCTCTTGCTGACCTCTACTACAGCCACAGGATGGCTTTTTTTTTCCCCTAAATTCCCTGTCAATCTTCACTTTCCCAAGAAGTTTTAATGTCTTAAACACTGGCCATCACACCAATTCTATGTTTGTGATAGTTGATGTCTTAAAAGATGTGGATATGAGCTTCATAACTGCTTGGAAACGAAAAAGAAATATGTTTTTCTCTAAAAAGTAACTGTATTGTGAAAAGGTGTGAGTTGGTGTAAAGTACATTAGGATCTGTTTGAATTCAGAGAGAACTTTCCTGGGTGTATCAGTCAATGCTTACTAGATTTAATGCAAGATATACAAATATATGAGAATTTATAAGATTGGCTTACAGTGGCTGCCCACAGAGTCAGGTATGGAAGAGTGCAGAGGGTCTGTCTGCACACTGGAGATCCACTGTACTGTCCTGTGTGAGTCTGCAGCAGGAGACCAGAAGGTCTTCCATGAAATGCTGACAGTTCTTTGCAAGAGGCTGAGGAGTCAGCACTGAAAGCCGGGAAACCACATCTAAGGTGAAAGTGAAGACTACAGTTCCTCCAAAGAAACAGAAATGAGCCTTCCTTCTTCCTTTCTGCTTTATTCAATTCAAGTGGCAAACCTATTGTTTTCAATCACTCACACACAGGGTGAGTCTTCTGTCTTTGGTAACTATATTGAACTATAGTTGGAACTATAACAATCCAATTTAGTTGGGTATTTCTGATTAAAGTTGACAATCAGTTATTGCAATAGATTTTAGGCAATGAAACATTTTCCTAATTAGCTAAATAATGTAATGGGTTCGGTAAGATGCCTTTTGCTTTCTGGATCAATTCATTCTCCAGCAGCACAAATTTCACCTTATCCATCCAGTCTCAAGCATCATTTCCACTAAGCATCTGTGCCCAAGTTCCTGCTTGTTATGGTTTCTGTTTGGATGTGCCCCCAAAGCCTTATGCCATCACGGGGGTGGGCCTTTCATATGCGACTAAATATAGCGTTTGTGATTGGTTCATTGTCTAGTGCTGGGACTGGTGGTGTCAGTGCTGCACTTGCCCACGGGTGGGCACTAGTGTATAATATGAGAGAGAAGGAGGCGTGCTTTTCCCTTTTTTCCCTTTTGCTCTTGTCGCTTCTATTATCTGCCACAGCCACCATGAATAGCCACACCACCCTAACCTGGAGCCAGCTGAGTGTGGACTGAAACCTCCAAAAACTGTAAGCTTAAGTAAACCTTTCCTTCCTTCATTTTGGGTGTCAAGTATTTTGTCTCAGCAAGGAGAGAAAAGTAACCAAGACACTGCTGTAAATCCTGTTTTGATGCCTTTCCTTTTTTTTTTTTTTTTTTCTTTTAACCAGTGAATCTGGTTTTCCAAAGGTCCTTTATGCCCTGGGGCATAATGATTTATTCAAAAGAAATTTAGTCCTTGTTTTTCCATCCTCCACATTTTACAAAAGCAAAGCACAAGAGGTTGAGCCAGTTAGGAGCAAAGTTGGGGTCTGGACTCTGAGCCTGCTTCTGGGCCCTGCCAGTGTGTTCACTGTCTGTTAAGAGGTGCAGATATCTTAGATATTCAAAAGTATAAAACCTAAGGAAACTGTCTGAGTATCACCATGTAAATAATATCTATTTTGAAAACAATAGACAAATATTTTTTACAGATTAACAAGAAAAGCCTGGTCAAGCAACATTCTTGCAGTCATTTAGTTGTGTGTGAAGGACATTCATGAGGCATGATGAAGACTTATTCAAAGATTTTTAGCATGGAGATTAGCAGGTTTTTTATATAAAAAGCCAGTTCACTACTATTTTAGGCTTTGTAGCCAAACCATACTGTCTCTGTTGCAATAAACTCACCTTGCTGTTGTAGCAGAAAACAGCTGTAAATATTATGTCAGCAAACGAGTGTGCTGTATTCCAATAAAACTTTATTTACAAAATCAAGTAGTGGGCCAGATTTTCCCTGTGGGCCATAGTTTCCTTAGGAAACTATGAATGACATAGCTTTACATTCAGTATCCTGATAATTTTATAATACATTTTGATTAGATTTTATAGCAAAGCAGTACATTTTCAGCAATTTTTGCTACATTTAATTGAGGATTCAGTAAGAAACATGATTTTGTGAGAATTCTTGGGTTCTAAATGCTTTATATAAACATTTATGGGAAATAGTAGGAGTATTGGAGTTTTCATTTTAAATGAGATTACATCATAAGCACATCTGAAAAAATATATAGCCAAAAATGTAAACAAACTTTTGTGCTCTTGCTTGTTTCACTCTTATGATGTAGCAGAAATGATGAGCTTCTTGCACATTTTAAATCTAACTTAAAGAAAAAATAAATTGAGGGAAACAGGGATCCATACTGGTGAAATGACATGTACAAGGTTACATGGAAAAGAAGAAGAGAGCTGGGCTTGAAGCCAGGACTAGACCTTTATGAGTTGCATGTGCTTAGGACTGCTGGGTTTTAAGGGAGGGACCTCCCTCAGGAGTTGGGCAGAAAAAGTCTATCACTTGCTTGTGTCTGTCACAATTTCTGGTGTGAAACCTGGGTGGTGGCAGTGTCCTCTCAAGAGTACCAGACAGGGGCCAGGGATTTAACTCAGTGGTATAAGCGCCTGTCTGGCAAGTGGGAGGTTGTGAGTTCGATGCCCAATACCAAATAAATAAATAAATAAATAAATAAATAAATAAGAAAAAGAAAAAAGGGACCAGACAGGTGAGTAGATGTAAACTGAGTGAGAAAGGAGCCTGAAGGGAACACAGTCATTCCACTGAAATATACTGAGGGCCCTGGTGGCCATCTGTGTTTGTGCATGAGATAGAGGGCAGATGGTAGGTGGGTTTTGAGGAGACTCCCAAATGACATCCCTCTTCCTTATCCAAGCTCAGAACCAGCTGAGAGATAGACCCAGGAGTTAGGTAGCTAGAGACACATTACCATTCTTAATACTGACAAAACTGGTTTGGAGAAAGTTATTTAGATTTTGGATTATGTTGGCCTCTTGACCCTGTATCTCAGAAATATTCAGCAACAACCACAGCTGGACCACTACTGGCCTCTCCCAACAGTGCCTATTCTGAAAGGGTAGAAGGGCTGATTGTCCACACCTTTTGAGAGGTTCTATTCTCCAACTGACCAATCAGGCAATTCACTTCTCCTTCCCTGAGGAATGGTGGGTAAGAACAGTGGAAGGAACCACAAATTGGGGACCATAAATCCTTTTTTGTTTCTATACAGAGCACAAATGTTTACCTAACTGTTGATTTTATGCCAGAGCTTGGCAACTTGGGGTCCTTTCCATTCTGCTGCTGACCGCCTGGCTTGTATAGTGCTGAGGACCTCAAGTCTAGAGTCAAGTTATTAAAAAAATTTCTGTCTTCAACCCAGAAGTCTTTAATTAGGCTCAGTTCAACATAGGAGCTCTAAATTTTAAAAACCTCTGAACTGGGGCCAACAGTGCAATTTGTCTTCCATTTAGTTATGAAAGGGGGAGAGGGAACGGAGAAGCCAATATTTATTGAGCTCTGGGTGTTCCAGGCATTGTGTTATGTGTTTTACATTGGTTATCTCACTTTGTCCTTGGTTATTAGTGCAGTTTCACAATTGGCTGCAGAGCAGAGCATTGATGGGGTGAGTGGGATGAAGGTGGGAAGGAGAGCACTTGAGCTGGTCCTCAAAGGATGGTCTGTTTTCAAATTTGTGGGTGGGATTGTGATATTCTGTCAAGACAAGGGACCCATCTGCTGATCTGTACTCTGCATCCTCAGTCTTGGACTAGTTCTCCACTTTTAATTGTACATATCTTCTGTATCTGTGCCATGTTACCCAACCCTAATACCCAAGTCTTAAGTCAGGCTCTGGACCACTTTCAAAATTGTTCTATTATATTTCTCCATGTTGGCCAGGGTGATCCTCAGAGTCACTCTAAATAAAATAGGAAATTTTGCTTTGGACATTTTCGCCAACTACCAACCACCTCGAGATCCTTTTCTGTATACAATCTGTTTCTCTCCCTCATTTTCTCTGCTGGTCTTCTTTTTAACAGCAGTGCATGATCTTACTTCTGAGCTTCAGAACTTACTTACTCTGCCCAAATTGCAGAGAGATTCATAACAATAGACTTATTATTCCTTTTATATAAATTTCTATGAAATTCAAACAATCTAAAGTGACATAATGTACATTAGTGGTTTCCTGAGCACAGGGAAAGGACCAGAGGGTGGCACTATAAAGAAAATGAAGGATCTTTTGTTGGTAATGAATATACCCACAGTTTTGATGTCCTGTGGCTTTCTGAGTGTAAGCTGGGTATTGTAGATTATACCTGTAATCCTAGCAGTCTGGAAGGCTGGGATTCTAGATAGAAAAATCTCAAGTTTGAACCCATCCTAGGCAACTTAGTAAGACTCTATCTCCAAGTAAAATAAAAAAGGATTGGGAATGTAGCTCAGTGTGAAGGCTCTGGGTTTGACCTCCAACACTGCCAAACAAGGAAACAAACATACAACAACAACAAAAACCAAACAACTTGTGAAATTGCACCCTCAAAGAATTGTATATTAATTATACCCCAGTAAAGTTAAAAATATTATAGGAGATCTGTGACCCTGTGCCACTGAGAATTGTTTTAATTTTCTTTGAAGCTAATCTAGTCATGTTTTAATAAAATGTGAGAAGGTATTGAATTTTTGTTTTTTGTGGGAGGAGAAGGGGAAGTGTCCAGAAATGTAATGTGAAGGAAATACTCAAGGGAAATAAAAAAAAGAAAAAAAAATCTTTATTATTGCAGTATTATTTACAACTGTGGATGTATTTAGATGTTCTACAGATGAGGAGCAGTTGTGATCAATGTAATTAAATATCACATACAGTTAAATTGAATGGACTATATCTGTTTGGAACTGAGTAAAGTAATTTAGTTAAAAAGTAGCACATATGAATTGTAGTCAATAAATTATTTTGGTATGAACAGATTAATATTGATAATGATTGTAATATAAAGTGTGAATAGCTGATACATTAGATTTGCATTTTTCTTATATTGCTAATGTATTTATTCCTACTATAGATAATAGGATAAATAATATTATCTTAGCTGGGTGTGGAGACTCATGCATGTAATCCTAGCACTCAGGAGGCTGAGACAGGCGGATCATTGTGATTTCAAGACCAGCCTGGACTACAAAGTGAGCACAAGGCCAACCTGAACAGCATAGTGAGACCCTGTCTCAAAAACACAAGGGCCAGGGATCTAGCTCAGTGGTTTAAGCACTTGCCTGGCAAGTGCAAGGTCATGAGTTTGATCCCTGGTGCCACACACACACAAAAATTATTTTATTTATTTACTTACTTACTTATTTATTTGAGACAGGGTCTCACTATGCAGTTCAGGCTGGCCTTGGAGTCACAGTAATCCTCCTGCCTCAGTCTTCTAGTCTCCTGAGTGCTGGGACTACAAGTGCGCACCACCACACTCATCCTTACAGTATTTTAAAGACTGCCTTACAAACTGATTATGCAATGAGCAGAGATCAACACATTCCCATAAGCTCCCATAAGTTTTGTGAGATTTTAAAAGCTACATTTCATGTGTAAGACCTCCCTCACAAAGCCACTGGGACACCACCAGCTTCTGAAACTGTCTTCTTTCATAGTGCTCCTTTGAGTTAAGATGTTGAAGATCCCTTAAAATTAAATTTTGTTACCTGGCAAAGTGTTCACACAAACATCCTTATATCTGTTGAAACTTTGGGGATGTCACCTAATTTTTGATAGTGGTAATTTATGCCTTCTCATTTTTTTCTGGTATATGTAACAGGAACTTATCAAATTTTCTTGATCTCAAAGAATCAGATTTTGGTTTCATTGATTTTCTCTATTGATTTTCTGTTTCTTCAACTGTCTTGTTTTGAACATTAATGTTTCTTTTCTTCTGCTAATTTTGGATTTAATTCTCTCTCCTTTTTCTGTTTTCTTAAAGTGGAAGTGTTATTTACAACTGTGGAATACAAAAAGTTATTTAGATGTTCTAAATACTGGGACCTTTGGCCAGGCATGGTGACACACGTCTGTAATCCCAGCACACAAGAGGCTGAGACAAAAGGATTACTGTGAGTTCGAGGCTAGCCTGGGCTACATAGTGAGTTTAAAGCCAGTCTGGATTGCATAGCAAGACCCTGTCTCAAAAGATAAAATAAAATAAAATAAAACAAAAATAAAATAAGACCGAGACCTTCTCTTTCTTCCAATTTGGACATTTATTCATTTATTGTTATGAATCTCACCATAAATATTATTTTATGGTGTCTTACAGATTCTGATATCTTGTTTCCATTTAAATTAATTTCAAAATATTTTAATTTCTTTTTAAATTTTATTTTAAAGAGGGAAAAACAAAACAAAACAAAATACAAGAAAAACAAGAAATGAAAGAGACAAACAACAATAACAAAAAACCCAAAACAATAACAATATAGGCTGTCATAACAAGGTGGTAGGAACTTAACAAAGGTTGTTATTTTGCATAGTTATTGTCAAAAGGGTTACTCAGATTACCAGATATAAACATGCAAAATTGATCTAATCCTATGAATGTTAACTGTTTTGTTCCAAAAACTAATTAGTAGTACAATCATCTTAGCTCTCTTAAATGTATATATACAAATTTATATCTTTTTTCTTTTACCTTCTTTCTTTTCTCCTTTTCCCTATCTGAGTTATTCTTACTGTTTGAGCAGTTTCTTACACTTTCACAATATTTATTGAAGATTTTGGATCTTATTCACTCTGTCAGTTTCTTACACTAGGGAGATGATATGGTATTTACACATGTGGGTTTGATTTATTTCACTTACAAGTAAGGTCTCAAGTTGCATCCATTTACCTATAAAAGCCTCAATGTGATCCTTCTTTATAGCTGACTAGTACTCCATTGTATAAAAACACCACGTCTTTTTTATGTATTCCTCAATTGATGGGCATTTGGGTTGTTTCCAAGATTTGACTATTACAAATTGTGCTGCTGTAAACATGGGTGCACATACATCACTGGGGCATGATGTTTTCAATTCTGGGAATATGCCAGAAGTAGGATAGCTAGGTCAAATGGAACCTCCAACTCAAGCTTTTGAGGAAAACTCCACACTGATTTCCACTGTGGTTGCACCAGCCTACTTCCACCAACAGTGCAGAGGAGTTCCTTTTTCCCACAGTGTCTCCAGCATTGGTTTTTGGTTATTTCCTTGCTCCTGGCCATTCTTTCTGGAGTGAGATGACCTCTCAGTGTTGTTTTAATTTGCATTTCTATAATGCCCAATGATGCTGAACATCTTTTCATGTGTTTATTTTCCATTTGTATTTCTTCATCTGAGAAGTGTGTTTTCATCTCAGATGCCCATTTTTGGATTGGGTCTTTGAATTTTGGGGGCCAGATTTTTAAAAATTCTTTATATGTTCTAGATAGAAGTCCTTTGTCTGAGGGATGGTTGACTAAGATTTTTTTTTCCAATTCATGGGTTTTCTTTTCACTCTGTTGGAGATTTCTTTTGACATGCAGAACTTTTTAATAAGACATGATCCCAGTTGTTGACTCTGGGAAATATTTCCCATGCAGTTTCATTTTTGTTCATGAACTCTCTGCCTATCCATATGTCTTCAAGGTTTCTACCTACTTTGTCTTTCAGCAGATTTAGTGTTTCTGCTTTAATATTTAGATCTTTGATGCATTTTGACTTTAGTTTAGTGCATGGTGATAGGCTTGGGTCTAGTTTTAGTTTTTGGCATATGGAAAGCCAGTTTTTCCAGCACCACTTATTAAAGGGTCATTCTTTCAGTGAACATGTTTGGCCCTTGTAAAAAATAAAGTGACTGAGTGTGTTTGTAGTTGGGGTTGTATCTTCTAATCTATTGCATTGATCCTCAGGTCTGTTTTGATTCCAGTATGTATTGGCTACTTTTCCTTCATTGCTGAGACAAACACCTGACACCCAAAGTGAAGCAAGGAAAGGTTTATTTAGCTCACAGTTTCTGGAGATTTCAGTCCATAATCAGCTGGCTCCAAAGCAGAGTGGCATGGCACTGGGGCAACACTTCAAGGCAGTAGCCAGAGCAAAAGAGCAAAAGGCAAGCCTCTTTTCTACCCTTAAATTGTACACAGGCCACCCCCCCCCC
>RJWT010018943.1:0-18628 GCA_004365215.1 Cuniculus paca
AGTGACTTAATTTTATTCCGTGAAATACTGGGGGCGTGTAGAAAGGTGCTATTCTCTTGCACGCAGGCGATCTGGGGGAGCAATGTTAGATCGGGCACAAGGGCTAATGGAAATGTTAGTTAATAATACAGCAGTGAACACTGCCAGGTACTTGCAGGGCCACATATCTCTGCCTGCTCTGGCTTGGCAGGCCTCTCCTTTTTGGAAGAGTCCGTTCTTCCTGTTTGTAAGTTTTATTCTGCTCTCTCCCCTTCCTGCACAGAGAAGATGCTAATGGCAAACTCCAAAGGACCATGAAGCCCTTCTTAAAAGTCACCGCAAACAGAATCATGAAGCAGGTAGGTGATGAGAGGAAAGGACAATGAGGAAGGCACCCCCAGGAGACTTTGGAGCAGAGGCTGCTTCAACAGGGAGCCCTGGAGGGGCAGAGACATCGTCCCATTCAGCCTCATGAACTGGAGGCGACGATCCAGCACAACCTTTCTCCTTCCAAGCTGTCCTAGGGCTTTAGGGAGCGAATTTCAGACTCTCTTCCCTGCCCACTCATGTGAAAAATGGGTCTACCAATCCCTACCCCACAGGGATGGAGCAGATTGGGGTCAAGTTCAATAGCACACTATACATGGTAAGATTTTCGAGGGCTATAATAGGCATCAAACCAACTGTGGGCGTATCTGAGAGACAAGGTCTGCTTCAAGTCTTGCTTAACTTTTGCTTTTCATAGTTCTTTGTTGTTTGCATCAATAAGCGTGTTTTTCTCTTATCCAAAAGTAAATGCTATAAGAAAAGGGGTGCATGTGTGTGTGTATGTGATTCTGCTAAGTCATTCCAAAGACTTTTTACCTAAATCAAATATTTCACCTCTCTCACTGGCCAGCACACGCTTCGCTGTCCTCATCCATTTCTTTCATAGCTTTCTCTTTGCTGCTCAGCAGCCTGTTGAACCATCTTCATACTTTCAGGGAAAGACCAAGAGGGCAAGAGAGACCTAAGCCTCCTCAAGTCCCCTGCACCCCTGGGTCCACCCTGCTTTCAGAACCTTCAACACAGTCACAGACCTCACAGCTGCTCCCTGCCCACTGCCATGCTCCCAGCAGAAGGACAACAAGTTAGAGGCCTTCAAGACTCGAGACAAAGTCCACTTGTAGGTTTAGAGTCTTGAAACAGGGTGCTATGATTGGGAAGAAAAAAAGAGTGGGCTTGTCCCCTTGTCCCTGGAAAGTGGACACTTGGATGGGAGGTGAAGCTAGAATAGGTTCAGGAGGACCCCTGGGGACAGGGTCCAGTGCTGAGTCCCTTGGTGCTTAGGTACAGAGGTGACACTATCCCAGCCTCTACCAGATTTCCTGCCTGAGAGGCATCCAGTCATCCTCGGCTAAGTCAATAGGCAGCAGGGACCACAGCCTGGCACTACAGGTTCTAAGGGTGACTTAACATCCAAAGTGGAAGCGTCTATCAGAGCTTCTGTTTGTTTCAGAGATGAGGAGGTCGAAGTTGGGAACTGTTCGGAGGTTTGCTAGTGCCCACGTGTCGTAAGGGTGCTGTCAGCTTTTGAAACCAGATCCTGATGGCTTTGTCAGGATCCCTTCTCTTTTTGCTTTAGTTCTGCCCTTACTTCCACCTGCTTTAATTCATTTGCTCTCCTTCAAACTAGTGTGACTCACGGTGCATGGCGATCTTCTACAATTACCGTCTAGCAAAAAAGAAATGTGGTCCTATCAGGTGGTGAATGGCATGGGGTTTGGGATGGGGTAATGGCGGGAATCTAGGTGCTGAAAATATGGTAGAATGAAGGGGAGATATAACCAGAACATCTTGGAATGCTCTTTCCTCTGAATTCACAAGTTACGAGGGGCAAGCAGATCTTGGAAAGAAACCGTTTATCACATGCATGGTCGGAAGACAGATATTTACCACCTGATTCGCCTCAGCCTTGGAGGATGAGAGCAGGAGCCATAAACCGCGCTCTGAGGAAGCTGCCAACTGTTGCATTCTTGGAATTCATCGAAGCTGACGTGAAAAAGTTGTTTGGATGCTTTATTATGTGTGGACGGCTCATAAAAATCAGGCAGAACCACCAGGAGGAAAGTGCGGTCAGAGATGAGGCTGCGTTTGAAGAGGATAACGCTCCAATTAAACCTGAAAACTGCTCTTTATAGACACATTAAAAATCATGTTCAGACCAATAGAATGAATAAGTAGCCTTCTGAAGCAGGATCCCCCGGCAGGGGCAGGCACGCACAGCATTGGAGAAGAGTCCCTGTGTTCATTATCTCTGTGTCATGAAATGATGGGGCAGGCTATTTAAATGCCATCTACATGCCAGGTAGCTTTCAGTGAGTCATTTAACAAACAGTCATTAAGTACCACCCCTATTCAACCTCCATACCAGAGCCACGAGAAAGTCCTGGGCCCTCTCTGCAGGAGCTGCTGGCCTTGGCAAGCTCTGACTCTCCTATAGCCGGGCATCCCCCGGGTTAGGCTCTGCAATCTGGATCTGCTTCCAGTGTTAGCTTCCTGGGGACTGCTCAGCAAAGTGGACTAAAGAGTCTCCAAGCCAGTGGGGTGCTGACAGCCATGCACACCATGTGGGAGTGACAAGCCCATCTCTCACCAAATCTGTGTCCAGGGACAGCTGGGGTGGCTAGGATTTGGCCATATGAAAGAGGGTACAGCGCAGAAGTCAGTAAAGTCCACACCAAACCTGTCCCTCTCCCTTCCCCTCCAGAACTCTGACTGGCAAATGTTTCCTTGCACATGGCTTCCTCTCTGCATGTGGAAGAAGCTTGGATTTTCAGGAATTCTGGTTCACAGAAGACATTTCCCCTGGTTCTTTGCCTGCCGCTGATTGTTTTTCTCTTTGGCGGTCAGGTCAAGCCCAGGAGCTGACGTGCACTAGGCAAGCGCGCTACTACGGAGCTGCTGCCCAGCCTCCCAGCCACTTGGCTCCCCATGTTGTAATAAAACATGGTGGCCTTGCATCCCAAGAGTCTGTTGCATGAACTCTGTCCTCACCCATCTGCTGGTGGAATCTGTGTGTTCAAGCACCTGTCATCCTGTGTGCTCCAAATTCTCTAGTCACCAGCACCGCTCTATAATTTTATAATCAATAAGAAATTATATTGGCAAGAAGACAATTGCAATGCATTACATTCAAAGCGATATGCTCTGAATATCATTCTCTCTCTCTCTCTGTCTTGATTTCTTTTTGTTTCAATTTGAGTATCTCCAAGGACTTGAAGAAACCATTTGTATTCATAATGGATAAAAATGCTCTGGAATCTGTGGTTTAGTTACATCATGGTGAGAGATGAAATTGATCAATAGCAAAAGGAAAAGGCGGGCCAAAACAAATAGATGAATAAATTAATATGGGCATGGTTTGGTTTTAAGTGAGGAGCATTCCTGTTTGATATAGGGACAGTAACAAAACTTCCCTAAAGCCATGAATAAAAATGTGTGTGTATGTGTTTGTGCATGTGTGTATGTGTATGTATGTGCATGTGTTTGTGTGTGTGTTGTGTATATGTGAGTAAATCATATTGAAGTGTTTAACTTGGGTTTTATCAGTAGAATGCAAACATCATTTCTATTCATTGCAAGTTGAAATTCTTAATGCCAGTATTGGGATATTACTTGCTTGCTTTTTAAGTGTACATGTGAGTGTGAGTGTATGTGTGTGTGTGTGTGTGCATACACTCACAGGAACCCAAACAACATACATATATTATTATCAGTGATAGTAGCACACATATATTCTCTACACACACACACACGCACACATATATGAAACTAAAGCGTGTAGTAAGTGTTCAGTAAAAGTGTCTCTATTTCCCATCTTCTTTTTTAGTTCTTAGAAAATATGGAGATGAAGGCACCGGTATTTCCTTGCTGAGTGTATTCATTATTAAAGAAGAGAGATTGCTTTCTGGTGTTTCTGGAAGTGAACGCTAATGTATTAAACAGTGAAAATAAATAAAACAGGCGGGCAAAAAGACAAGGCAGACACAGGATGAAAATCCCTGCATTAGACCTGGCAGCACTGGAGTGTGGCCATGCAGAAGGGGTTGGTTATCGGGGAGGTCAAGACACAATTACAAGGGGACACCAGATGCAAAATGGCTTAGACCGAGCAGAGTTCTGAGCAAGTGTGTCATTTGGGAGCATACATTTTTTTATAAATAATGAAAACTTTCTAACTTCGTGCAACAAATTCTTCAGTGGAGTCCAGCCCAGGTATAGAAGGAAACCTAAGTGGTCTGTGCCTTTCAGGATTGAGTTCCTTCTACTGAAATAGAGTCAGGGCAGGAGAGTGAGAACAGGGAGGCTGTGTGACAAATTGCCGTGGGTTTATTTTTCATCGTTTATATTATATTGTGTCGGATCGCAATAGAACTCAATGGATGGACGGCATCATCTTCTGCACGTTTAATATGATATTTCTGCTACAGGCAATATAGTAGGAGATAAAGTATTCATATCTTAATGATAGGTAAATAATCCTCCAGTGTCAGCGATGAGCATGTGATGGGCAGACATTCTCTATTCATGAAAACGCCTTTATTTTCATAACCCCTTACAGCAGAGATAGGACTACCTCAGTGGCTGTGTCTTTACATAGAGAGACAATAAATAATTCACACACACACACACGTGTGTGTGCACGCTAGTACAGCAGCCCCCTGTGGATACTGGGGAATTTCTCCATCTTATTACTGCACAAGACGCAGCCCTGGATGGTAAAAGAAACAGACTTTGGTCATCCTAAAGACAGGGGTTCGAGCCATAGAAACTTTGTCGATGAGTGGTGAGACTTAAAACACTGCTTTGCAAATGGTGAGGGGCACATGATCAATCAGGAATCTTGTTAAAATGCAGATTGTTTCTCCAGGGCTGGGCCAAGCCTAGGACCCTGCATTTCCCACACACTCTGTTGCGAGCAAGGTTCCCGCTACCTCCCTTGGACTTCAGGTTGAACAGTAAGGATGTGAGCCCTACAGTGCATCTTTCCTGAGCCTCAGTTTCTCCGTCTGCACAACACTGATGGCTCGAGTTTACTAACGCGGCGAGGATTATTCCAAACAATCCTTTTTTGGCCCCTCGCCGAGTGTCTGGCACGTCTTGTGTTCCATCGGTGAACGCTGCTACTATTATTATTAATAACGTGCTTGCAAGAACAGAGCAGAGATTAACCACCCGATGGGAACAAGGTGGCATAAACTCCACGCGTGTTGTCTTCATCACCTTTTGTACCTCGCAGGCAATGACAATGTTGCAGATTGGCCCAGCCCTATAAACTGCGGCGCCAATGAATTGTGGATTCAATCCTCGCCTTTCCCTAAATAATAAAATTTGGAGGCCAATAAAAGAAAAAAACGTGTTTGCCTTAGTTTCCAGGGCTCAGCGGAGGCCTGCGTGTATTGGATAGCAACTTCATTTCCCAGGGCCTGGCAGAGCCCGCCATGCAGGAGGATGGAGCTCGAGTCCCCGCATGATGTACTTGTGCAGAAAGCCGCTAAGACTCACTCGCGGCTCTGCGTGAGGCCGCCCAGTTCGCTTTGATAAGTCGCCCGACCTGAGAAAGCTGAAAATGTGTCGATTATGGTGGAGGCTGCTGGGAGGAGATGGTATTAGAAGTGGAGAGGGTGGCAGATGAAGGATCCTGGGGTGCAGAGTGTCCTCATTTATCCTGAGCCTGAGGTGCTTTTACAAGCGCTCAGGGCCCTGGTAAGGCAGGGGAGGGGGTGATTTCGGGTGCCTGCCGCCACATGCACGCTGGGGCGGCGAGGCCGGGGTGTGAGAAGGGGGCTAGCACCTGTGGAAAGGGGAAAGCCAGCATCAGCCAGCTTTGCTCCCCACTCCCCCAAAAGCAAGCACGCCCCGGTGTTAAAATGAGAAAGCCGGAAAAAAATGTTGATTGGTGCAGTGAAGCCACGGGGCGCTGGGCCCTTATGCCGGGCTTGGAAAGGATAAACGGGTTCTTCTGCCTTTCTGGAGGGCAATTTGGCATTTTGTTTCGAAACCTCTAAAACAGCCGCACACCCTTGAACCCTACAGATCGGCATCTGGAAAAGTATTCCAAGGAAACGATGTAATGAGGTGGGAAAGGTAGCTTTAGGGTGCCGTGCCTGAGATACTGCATGCGAATGTGTGTGTGTGTGCACGTGTGTGTGTGCACGCGCGTGTGCTTATTTGTTTGTTAATCTTCGCAGGTAGGAGTGCAGAAAAGCAAAACTGAATCAACGAACCAGGGCAATAGCTGAGACAAAGCAAAAAAAAGAAAGAAAGAAAAAAAAGCTGTTCTGTCTTTTAAAGCCATAGGTAGCTCCTCCTCCCCAGAGTGGAGGCTGGAGTTGGCCTTAGGAAGGGGCCACTCTACGGCTTGGAGCAGCCCCTGCCTGGAGAGGAATATTAAGCAAATGCACTCCCCAGCATTCCCTGCAAATCTGAGAATGCAGGTGTGTGAGACTCAGAAGTGAAGTGCTCAGGTTTGTTATGCAAATTGTTAAGTGCTGTTTCTAGCCAGAAGTACATTTCTGCAGACTGGGATGCTCCTTTATGGCGCTACTTCCCTTCTAGCTAAGGATTCAAGCTGGTTGTGATTCACCTGCAGAGAGTGGCCATTACGCCAGGCAGTGCTTACCTCGGAGGCTTCAAGGAGGGGGTGCACCCAGCTTGACGACCCACCTCAAGTCCCTTTCGTTCTAGGGGATCTAAAGAGATAGATGAAACCATGTGACGACACAGGTACAACCACATTGCTGCTACTACTACTACTAATCTCTGGAAAAGGAAAAGATAATAATAGCTTGATGGGGATGCTTTACTTAGGACTCACCAAGGGCTCACCGAGGGCATGACTTGGGAATGGCTCTTTATGGGAAGAAGGAGGACAGGAAGAAACTGTTGGCATTGAATATAATGAAAATGATGGAGGAGAGGAGAAAGCAAGAGTTAAGAGGCACAGAGCTTGCAGGAGTGGCTCTGAAGGATGAGGTATGAAGCTAACTCCATCCGCTCGGTGGAAACCAGGGTGAGTGGGCCCAGATCCAAGCAGGCTGGGCTTGCCAGTAGATTTCATATGCAGAGCTGAGATTTGATTGTAGCTACCTGAAAAATGCAAGACGAGGTCATCAGTGAGGAGGAGCAATGGATACTTAAAGAAAAACAAGCTGTGAAATTTTCATCCCTTCACTGGGAAATTAAATTTATGTAGGAAACGTGGGATGGTCGACATAGTCGGCTCCTTGATGGTGCCCCAGTAAGTTCCTTGGGAGCAGAGGCAGAGAAAGGGAGCAGTTGGATGTCCTGAGGTGTGTTGATTATAATCAATTTTCTGTGTCAGTTTGGCTGGGCCAAAACACCCAGGCAGTTGATCAAATACTTTTCAAGATGTTTCAAAGGAAACACTATTATCAATGAAATTGACATTCAAATTGTTAGACTAGTAAGGCATATGAGCCCTCAGAATGGATGGTGGGCCTCGTTTCATCAGCTGAAGCTTTAAAATAGAAAAGCGGACTTCTCTGACTTGCTGGTCCTTTAAGCAGTTTGGTCTTGCCAGTATCTAAAATTGCATGAGCCAATGTCTTAAAATAAATCCCTTTTGCTATGTGCTCCCACTGTGTGTCTGTCTCTCTGAAGAGCCCTGAGGAGCCAGGTTTGTAGGGGAAGTGGAGTTGTGGAGGATTCTGATCAGCAGAGAATGGGAAAGAGAATGAAGGTGTTTTCAAGGGCTGGTCAAGGTCCTGGTCAGAGTGAGCGGACACTGTGGGAGTCTGTACCCATCCAAAGAGGCTGGCCTGCTGCACAAAGGAACAAGGACAACCAACCTCAAGGATTTGTGACAACAAAAGTTTATTTTTTACAGAGTTTGAAAGTGGCCCTGTTCACTGTGGTCATTCAGGGACCAGCTGATAAAAGCTTTATCGCAATATCGGCTTCCATTTGCATTCACTGTTATAGGAAGGAGAGGGGTCAGGTACTTTCACCAACAATTAGAATGCCACATGCCACTTCTTTTTTATTTATTATTTTTTAAAATTTTTTTATTTTAAAGAGAATAGAACAAAACAAAACAGAATAGAGTAAAACACAACATAGCATTTCAGAGCAGAGCACTGCAAGCAATACAGGTCTTCAAAACATAACAACAGGAGATTAACAATGGCTACCCTAGTGCGTCTATTCACATTCCACTTACCTGAGCACATCACAAAGCATCATCTCGTTTCACAAGATAGTGAAGTAACAACAGTTTTGTCACGTTTTGGAAAGAAGAATACTCAGAAACTGTTGATGGAGTTTCGGTGACTACCACAGATGACGAACAGTTCAAAAAGTGATGGGATCAAAGGACTGCAGTCCTCCAAGAGTTGAAGGATTTCTCCACTGGGAAAGGTGGAGAGAACTGTCCCTTGGAGGTACAGTTAGAGTGGGTTGAATGGCTTGAAGCGGAGTGTCCGAGGAGGCAAAGCTACTGAAGATCACAAACGAAAGACAACCACGCGTGTAGACACCAGAGGTAAGCGGAAGACAATTTCCTTACAGGGGGTCTTTCCTAGACTTCAGCAGGTACTGGAGTCCCATGAGGAAGGGAGCACTTGCTAGAACAGACTGCCCAGCACCACTGCTGGAGAGTTTATGACTCAGTAGGAAGCTGAAGATTCTTATTTCTACCAAGTTCCCAAGTCTTACTGGTCCTGCCTTAAAGGCGTGTGTACAAGGGATAAGACGCTTTGGCATTAGATATTGTCTTAGTTATTCCCTTGTTGCTGGGACAAAATATCAATCACCCACAAGTTAAAGGAACAATTTTTAGCCCATAGCAAGCTGACTCCAAGGAGGACAGCATGGCAGAGGGGCATGGCAGAGGAGGCAGGAGGCAGCAGATGTCTTTCTCTCTTTCCTTGTACATTCCATCAGGCTAAAAGCCTATTGGTTGATGCCACTCATACCCAGGCTGGGGTTTCCCTTTTCTGTGATCCATCAAGCCCAACAATGCTAAAACAATGAGTGAACCGAATCCAGTTATCACACACCCATAATCCAGTACCGCACACCTGTGATCCAGCCACCTGCCAAAAGCCCCACTTAGGAGTGCAGGAGGCTTTCGAGAGGACACCTAGATGTAAACCACAACAGATAGGTAAGCAGCACTGATGGCGACATTATCAAGGAAGTGGAGTCAACTGCTAAGATAATCGTTGAATAATGAGGACCAATGGGTCAATAGGTAATGAGGGCAATAGGCAGGATGATAGTAAAATCCCACGCTGTGGACTTCAGAGACATTTAATGTGGAATGACGAACAGAATTCAGAAGCAAAAGCACAATCATTCAACCTATGATTTTAAGTCATGCACAATAATATGGAGAAAATAAACAATGTCCAGGTGATAATTTGCATGTGATAGAACTGTAATTGTGTATTTCAGTGGGTTTTGACAAATGTATGTACCTTAATCGCAATCCAGCTGCCATCATTCCAGAAAGCTTTCTTGTGTTACACCCCAGTCAATCTCAAAAATATTAATTGTTCCAATTCATGAGCTCAGTGTATCTCTCTATATTTGGATCATTTCATTTTTCGTCTTGGTATTTTGTAGATTTCAGTGCACAGGCTGTGTGTCTATTTGATTTAAATTATTCTTAAGTATTTCAGTGTTTTCTGCTGTTACTAATGGAATCTTGAAAATTTCATTTTACATTGTTCACTTCTACTCTGTAAGGTAAAATTAATTTCAGCATATTGAACTTGTTCCTTTGTGATCTTGTTAAATTCACTTTATTTTTAGAATTTCGTTTTGGTTGAGTCTTTCAGAAAATCAACATACATAATTTTATCATAATTTTGACTTCTTCATTTCTAATCTTATAGCCCTTTTGGGTCTTTCTTTTGCCTTATTAGTCTGCCTTAGACAGGCTAGCATTGTGTAGAATTTAAGTAGTAAAAATGGACATCTTAGCCTAGCTCTCATTCTTCAAAAGATGCTTAAATATTTTAGCTGAAATGTGATGTTGGCTATCAGTTTTTTATAGCTGTCTTTTATTTGTTGGAAAAAGTTTCCTTTACCACCTAATTTGCTGAGTTTTTATCATGTCTAAGTACTAAATGTCTTCAACATTTATCCTTCATCTATTAAGATGATCTCTTCTTTGTTCTATGAAGATGGTGAATTACAGTGAATGCTTTATCTCAGTGTCTACTACTGCTACATCCTTGTGCTAAACTCAACTGGTCATATGTAAAATCTTCTTAATTATGTTGGTGAATTTGACTTGCTACATTTTAAAAATTATATTTGCAGATATACCTTTTGAAAGAGTTTGAGTGAGATTGGTATTATTTATCCCTTAAATGTAGAATAGAACTCATCAGTGACGTTGAGCCTGGAATTTGCTTTGTAGGAAGGTTTTTAAACACAAAATTCATTTCTTGAATAGACATAGTGCTATCCAAAATTTCCACTTGTTTTTATTTCAGTTTTACTAACTTGTGTATTTTGAAGAATTTGTCTATTTAACCTGAGTTTTCAAATTTATTGACTATCTTCCTATAGCTATGCTCTTTTATTCCCTTTTACTTTCCTTGGGACCATTCTTTTTTCAATACTGACATTTATCTTCAGAAATCCTTTCATTCCTGGTGGTGTTTTCTATCTTCCTTTCTTAATCCATATAATCAGTGTCTTTAAAAATCATAGATCATTTCAAAGAAACTATGTTCAGTTTCATTAACTTTCTTCTTGCTTTTCTGCTTTCTTTGTTATTCATTCTTGCTCTTATTTTTAGTATTTTTGTTCTTCTCCTTCAGGATGCAATTTGTTATTTTTATAACTTCTGAATACAGGTCAGTAACTTAAGACATAGGTCTGTAATTCAAATCTTTTTCCCTTCCTTAACATAACTATTTAAATCTCTAAATATCTCTCTTGGTGCTTCTTTCACAGCATTCTGAAAGTTTTTAAGCAAAGTTTTTGTTTCCTTTTTTTTCAGGTCCCCTACCACTGCTTTAGGCAATTTTGCTAACCAAAAATATTTTCATTTCTATTCAACTCAGAATATTTTCTTTTATCTCTTAGGATTTGTGTTTTGAACCATGAGTAATTTAGAAATATATTTGTTGGTGTCAGAATTTTACAAAGTTTGACTTACTGTGTTTATTCAATTCAGTTTCAAAAGCATTGAGTCTTATTCATAGACTGGTATGCGGTCTAACTTATTTATATTCTAGCTATCCATCAGGTCAATTTGGGTGATAATCATTTTTTTTTTACCTTTTGTTTACTGATTTTTTAAGTCTTCATATTCTGTAAGTGTCGCAACAAAGGTTGACATCTGTTGTGATTTTCTCTTTCTCCTTTTTGCTTTGTCAGTGCTTTCTTTGTGTATTTTGGAGCTTGGCGGCCTATATAAATGTGGAATATTGTGACGAGTTTGCTCTGTGGCCCCAAATTCATGGAGAAGAGCTCAGCAAGGAGGAAAAGGAGGAGAGCTGACTGCACAGAGACCAGGGTTCCAGTAAATGCCTGAGCACTGCAGTTAGGTTCACATGCAAACCAACCACCACACAGGAGAGAATACTTGTGCAAATGCAGTGGTGACCAAGGAACACCATCAAAAATAATGCAAATAACACTTTGAGTGGTGAACGTGGCCTACAGCATACTCAGCCCATGTCTGCTTTGTGATCATCTCTCTGAAAACCTATATTCTTTAAGCAAAATATGTTTCTCACCCTCAAAAGGCTGCATGGCGCAATGAAACAATCTCCAGATTGGAAAAAAAAATAGGGAGAATTACACAACCGCTTGGTTGCCTTAAGCTTTTTGAAAATTTGTCTCCCAATCTCTAATGTGAGGATGACAACCCATGAGTCTGCTTATAGCAAGAAACATTAATTGATCTGAAAACCCTTCCGAACTGTTCAGCTCTTTGTGAGAAGGGCCCAGAAAGGTGTGTGCACCATAAGGCACTGAAATGAGTGCCAGAAATGTAAAATCCATTAAGAAAGACAGGACAGCACGTTCCTTTGGAGCTGGTGTAGTAATGGTGGCTGAGTCAGAAATTATTCCTAGAGCTTGCACTGGCAAAGGCAAACAAGGGACAACTTTGAGAGTTTCTTTAATTAAAAAAAAAACTTATTTCTACAACTGCAAACTTCATCTGTGAGCTCTTCCTCCATATTGCAAACCTTTATTTAGTCTGGACAACCAGACTGCCTGATACAAATCAAATTTGCTTATTCAGTAGTGGAGATGGAACTCAGGGCTTTTGTACTTAGCCCCTTTTCATCTTTTATTTTGAGGCAAGTTCCCACTAAGACCCTGAGTTGCCCAGCCTGGGCTCAAGCTTGGCACCGTCCTGCCTCAGCCTCACAGAGTGCTGGGATTGCAGGTGTGCACCACCACAACTTCCATCTTAGCTCGATCTTAGTGGACTGTGCAAAGGACCTTAAATCCAGTAAATACCTTCCAATGTGCTCATAGCGACTGCGTTTCCCTTGCCTGGAGTATAGGCATGCTTAGTAATGAGGTTTTTGTTTTGTTTTGTTTTGTTTTTTGTGGTCTATGTGATGCCATTGTATTTATGATTCTTATGATTATTTGTATGATGATCTTTGTCCCTTTGCATTTATCCATCTGATTGCCCAGAAAGTTTGCTTTGACCTGTACATTGTGGAAGCCATAGAAATTGGCTGAATAAGTGAAACAACACAAGTCCTCTCATTTATCAGACATCTGTGCAAATCCCAGCACGGCCTCCCAGAAGCCCACCCTGACTGCTCTGGCTTTAGCATTCACCCCTGGCCTGCACATTTTGACCCCTGAGCAGAGCAGTAGCATAGCATGATGGCCCGTGCTACAATTGTTCCCTACTCTGTGGAGGCTTCCTGCAAGCCAAGCTATTCTTCCCTGTGAGTCCAAGGTGCGTGGGATCCGCATTTCAAGCTTGTTAAACTTGGGACACAACACACAAAGGTGAGCAGAAGCGTACTGGTTCCTTCTGCCACCCGTGTCAGAGGGGAGCCTTCGGCACTGTGTGCCCTGTGTATTTGAGTCCATCCCTCTGGCGCCCCCTCCTCTGCTTACCCACAAATATGCACATGCATTGTCTACACACCAGGCTTCTGTGAAGATCACCCCTCAAATGCTGGAGCTCAGGAGCCCACAGGTGGGTGTGGGTGCTTTCCTGGCCTCCCCGCTGCTAACCGTGTTAGTTCCCCAGGAGCCCAGTGGAGTAGCAGATTGTCTCCCGGACACCCAAACTTGTCCTGCACTTGGTACTCACGTTCAGTTCGTGCTTGTATTCAAACAAAGGTTAGTTCAGTGAGTAACTAGACCAAAAAAAGGGAAAAGAAATCAAATGGTATAATTGCCCTTTATTTACTGAGCTGTGAATATTTTTTGACCTGACTCTTGTTTATTAAACTGCTTCAGAGGTTAAAGAATCATCTAGAGTCTTAATAGGATCTACAAAAGCCCAGACTTTTGTAGCTGACCAGGTAGAAAAGCTACACTTATCGAGCTGACCAGGTAGAAAAGCCAAACAAGCTGGTGGATTCACACTTCCCAGGTCTCTTCCTGAGTCCCAGATCTCCGTGGACCTTCCACCCTCAAGCCCCAGACCCACCTGCTCGTCTGCTGCCTGTAGATCTCTTTCACCCGGACAACACTCACCAAAACGATGTTCATCTATATGAACGTCACATCTGCACGAACATGTGTCTGACAGGAAATGGATATCAGGGCATGTTGTGCTCCAGCAACTGTAATAGGGCAAAATTAACCTCTGCGCGAGGAAACCCTTCCCCAGTGAGGTGATGGAGACTAATAAGCTGAGGGCTTATCTTTGTGAGACTTGCAGAAGCCCTAAACGGAAGCTCCTCTTTTGAGTAAGAGCCTGCCATACACCAGTAAGTGTGATTATCCCAAGAGAAGATCGCTTTATTTATTTATTTTCCTTAGGATATGAGCCCTGCTCATCTACATTTCCACGGGTCCGTAATCTTTCAATTAGAAACTCAGTTGAATATAAATTGTTTCACTGGTGATCCTTGCTGAAGAATGTTTGGAAGGAGGGGGAAAATAAAGCTTTGCAAA
The DNA here is from genome assembly GCA_004365215.1 of Cuniculus paca. Taxonomy (NCBI): domain Eukaryota; kingdom Metazoa; phylum Chordata; class Mammalia; order Rodentia; family Cuniculidae; genus Cuniculus; species Cuniculus paca. Next base: position 14,107 of record RJWT010018943.1, read on the forward strand.
ACAAGAGGTCTCATCAGTTCAATATTGTACTTTGTCGTTAATGATACTGACTTTTTCGTTGATTATTCAGCCCAAAGTAACTGTAATTTGTGCCTAAGAGCTGGAGCAAAAGGTGGAAGTGAGGGCTGGAGAGAATGTGTTCACATTCGAAATAATTTTAAAATAGTATCTCTAATGCATAGTGAGAATGAATATTATTTTCACCGTTTAAATTCAATTATATGCACAGTGGTTTCGCTTCTCTCTTAAATGATAAAATGGTCATGTAGAACCTTATATGTGGCAATGGTTTGCAAGTCTGTATCCTTCTTTCTCCTTTGCAATGCTTCCTCCATATGCTTTTCATTTCCACATTAATTATTCCTCAGTAGAAAGCTTTTTAAGGTGAAGGAGGTTCTCTTTTGAGAGACACTTCAAGATGCGAAGAGAATAGCGCTTGCGATCTCAGGGCCTCCCACAAATTCACGTAGTGGGCTTAGTGTTAACACGGAAGTTACTGAGAAACAAAGAGGAATCGCAGCCCAAGGTGGACAAAAGGTTCCCAAAGAGAGCTGGTCTTTGAGCATTTGTAGCTGGTGACAGTGACAACTTGGGGCTGTGGGTTGCGTATGCTTTGCCCTGAGTTCGTGAGGTGTAATAATACTGCTATAGCTCAAGAGGATGGCAAATCAATCCAAATGCAGTGCTTTCTTGGGAAGGAATTAGAGTTACAGAAGGTCAGGAGGGTGAAGTGCTTGTGACTGTGTCCTGATGGCTCCACCGGAAGAGGGGCAGAGATGGATGGCTCAGCACAGCCATGCGTGCTCCCTGTCCATGGCCCTGTGATGCTGTGGCCACCTCAGGACTCTGCCTGCAAGAGCTGAGCTTGCCAGCTGCATGCCCTTCAACCTCCAAACCATGAACTACTTCAACCCCTTTTCTAGATAAAGTCACCTGTCTCGGGTATTTTATTATAGTCTCAAAAACAATTGATACACACATGGTAGAAGGGGCTGAGGTGGGAAACAGTAAGAGGGAGCAGTGCTGAAGTGGCAGCTTTCAATTTGGGACATTGTGGGTAAAAAATGATATTTGAAGTCAAGGATACATGACAAGCAGAGAATGTGATGTGTTAGGGACACATGAGTAGATCAAGGTTGCTGGAGGGTAAAATGCAAGCAGCTACTTTGAAGATAAGATGCATCATGGTAGCCTCTGTTGTATTCCTACAGTCTTGTCTGAAGTCCTGTATTGCTTTCATTGTTTTCTTTTGATTGGTTTTACTCTATTCTGTTTTATTTGATTGTATTATACCTGAGGGTATGAGCTATTATTTTGAAGATAACAAGAGGCATTATGGTAGCCATTACTGATTTCCTTTCATCTTGTTTTGAAGTCTTGTATTATGTTCATTGTTTCGTTTTGATTGACTATTCTATTTTGTTTCATTTGATTTTATTATGTCTGATGATATAAACAGCTGCTTTGAAGATAACAAGATGCATTATGGTAGCCACTGTGGCATTTCAACTGCCTTGTTTGGAAGTCCTGTATTGCTTTCATTGTTTTGTTTTGATTGGTTTTATTCCATTCTGTTGTGTTTGATTTTATTATGCCTGATGGTATGGGAAGTTATTTTGAAGATAGCAAGGGGCAACATGGTAACCATGATTGGTTTATTTTTATTTTGTTTTGAAGTCTTGTATCACATTCTTTGCTTTGTTTTGATTGGATATTCTGTTTTATTTTGCATTTGTTTTATTCTCTTCAAAATAAAAAAAGAAAAATATAAGGGAACTCTCGGTAGGAGTGAACGATGATAGAGAGGTGGGAGGTAGATATCTCCCGAGGCATGAAGGCACTGGGAAGCCATGGAAGACCCCAGAGCAGAAGTTCCCTTCCCAGTGAGCTTAGCCTGGGGAGAAACTTTGAAGGGGTTCAAGCCATACCCCTCCTGGGCTGTGCAGGAAATGAAATAGCATCCCAGACAGGACTCACTGGGGTTACATAATGCCTCAGTGATGGAACCACAGTGAAATAATAGATTTGCTCACTGCCTTGCTCTCCGTTTCACTTTGAAACATTCGTTTGTTTCGATGATGGGGCTGGAGAAAGCGCAACCCCTTAAGACCAATCATTCTGCACTTGAACCTGATGCCAGCAGCTGTGGGCTGCTGGCCATGCCCTGGAGCAGGCAGGGGTGCCCTGCAAGTCCAATGCCCAGTGTTGGCTCTACTTCAGATGTCAGTGGGCTGCAGGGTCGTGCACACCGCATACCTCTTGGAGGACTCCAGGAGAGGACGGTGCAGGCCAAGGGGCTGGGGGATTTGTAGTAAGCACCAAATCGACACTTGTGGAAAGTCCTAGGCACTTGTTGGGACCCATAAAGCTGTTACCCGTGGTAAATGTCCCCCACTGTTGAGCTGACGGCATCTGGATTCATTCCGTAATCTCTGCTAGCTTCCAAGTTTCTGTCTGTAAAGTGGGGATGATCATACACGTGTAACAAGGCCTCTGCTTAGCAGAGGATCAAGGGAGGTGTCCCAAGCCCCAAGCAGAGCAGGCACGATCTGTGCTGGTTTCTGTCCTCCGGCCTCTTGAGCACGTACGTCCCTGGGTGACCACTCTGTACCGGAAGCCAGCAATGCCCCGTGTGTGACATCCTCCAGGCCCCACTCACTCCCATCCTGCTTCAGACTCCTTGCCCAGTTCTCTCATCTTGCATTCTAAGAAAAAAAAAATAAATATATATATATATGGAAAAATAAAAACAAAGCTAATTATAAAGAAAAAGGGAAAAAAAATCCCTCAAATTTTGTGTTTGGAGTCATGTGCTATGAATATTTTGGCACTATTTTTTTCCTGGTTCGTTCTACATATTTTTGCACAGGTGAATTTATGCAGAGAGAGAGAGAGAGAAAATAATTTTGTATTCTCTCACTTATTAGAGGACAGAGAATAAAACTAAATGTTATTTTCCTTTGTTACCAATTCTTTTAAAATTTTATAATGACTGCATAATAGTCCTTTGGGCGTGGGGCGTTCAAGAATGTATGGAAGATTCTTAACTTGCACGCATAGGTTTATTGGGTAATGTGTGCAGACAACACCATGATGAGTGCATCTTGATTTAAAAACCTGCTTAGTATTTATGGGCTTCTTGGTGAGCGTATCTGACGTAGAATTCTTGCTTTTCCCCCTAGATTTCTGAGTGTCGTCAGCTCCGTCCCTGGGTTTTAGCTCTCTGAATTTCTGATATTCACCAGCATTGATAATTTCTTGCTGGGCTTACTTCCTGGCTCCCTGGTTTGTTGGGTACCTGTGTCGTTCCTCTTAAAACTGGGATAGCTCATCCAGAGGTAGATCTGGCCTGGGGTCCTGTCCCATCTCCACTTGCCTGATTGCTCCCAGAGTTTACATCACTATTTCTCCACTGGTGAAAACAAAATATAGAAGACAAAAAAATATAACTGACTCTTTCCATTCTACCAAGTTCCTCTTCTGGAAGGCATTGTGGTCTCATTTCCTTGAAGACAATTCTGGGTGGGAAATTATCAGTTCCAGGAAGCTAAAGTGACATGGAGAGAGCGCGGTGTGGTTTTAGGTGGGTTAGTTGTGCTGCAAACACTCAAAAAACTCTGCTTCCCGTGAGCATGAGCCTTAAGGCACGTGGAGCAGAGCTCCACCTCAGCCCTTCGTTGCCAGCATGGTATGCTAGTGGCAGTGGTGGTGGAGCTCCTGCGCCTCTTTGCCAATGAGCTTCCTGTCTGAAAACAGGGAAGACAGCACTACTGGAAGAGGTCCTGGGGCTTCTGGTCATAGGGTTTGAGCTGGTCACAGAGCATCCCTATGACCAGTCCACACTCAAGGACAGTGGGGATGCTGCCATTAGGAGAGGGCAACACTATCACACACAGTTGTGAACTTAAACAAAGCAGTTACCCTAATGAGCCTCAGTTTCTCCCTTTGAAAAGATAGAGATACACATATTTATTCCTTGGGGCTGTTCCATCAAAAGAAATAATGCATTTCGAGTGCCTGGCATATGCCAGGGCTCAATAAATATTCATGTCTTCTCACCTCCTTCTCTTCCCTAACGCCATCTTGGATTTCAGCGCCAAGCATCTGACCAGGCGAGGAAGGTCACTGAGGAGACACGAGCGGCGTGGAGCCGCTCTTCTCTGGGGAATTTTGGAAATGATGGAAAGTTAAACTGGGCCAGGAGGCTGATGACGTTTGGGTGAGAGACAGAGTTAAATTAAGGTTTAATCTTAGCCCCTTCCATGTGTTAACCGTGCTGCGCAGAGTTTGAAAGAGATTCAATGCTGCATTTTCTCACTAATCTGATAGGAAGGGAAGGGGAAGGAAAGAAAATCAGAGAGCTAGGAAGAGAGAGACAGATAGGAGAGACAGACAGGAGAGACACAGAGACAGAGGCAGAGACAGAGACAGAGAGAAAAGAAAAGAGAGAGAGAGAGGAATCAGAGGTCAGACGGTTGATTTTCTAGCCAGCAGCTATTGGAATGCTTCCATTAGGAATCAT
>RJWT010018944.1:0-18630 GCA_004365215.1 Cuniculus paca
CACTGAATGGGAGTTACCGTCGCTGATACCTCTATTCATTTGTCATGTCTTCCAATTGCTAACAAGAATTACCTCGTGTGATGATTGAGACTTAGAGTCCCAAGATCTATGGTAAGTAAGCTGGAAGCCTAGGATAGCCAATGGTGTAATTTCTAAGTCTGAACTAGGATATAAGATTTAAGATATCCGATCAATAGCAGGTGTGCAACCCAAGAATAGCCAGTGATACAGTCTGAGTCTCAAGGTAGGAAAGGACTGATTCAGTTCATCAGTCAAGAAAAGTTCTCTCCTATTCATAACAGAATCAGGTTTTTTGTTTCATTTTGTATTTTAGCTATTTGGGGGAGGCTCATCGGCCTTAGGGGAGGACAATATACTTACGCAGTCTAACAACTGAAGTGTGAATTTTATCCAAAGACATTGTCATGGAGACATCCGAAGTAGTGTTTGACTTTGAGGCCTGATGAAGTTGAGATATAAAGTTAACCATTGCATTTAGCATTTACGGACTTAAAAAGAATGTGGTGTCTACGGACTTGTGAATGTATTTATTTAGATATAGAAATGAGTTTATGTATATTCTGATAAATATGTATACTTAGATGCAGAAGTATTTTCATGTTATTTCTCATAATGATTATTTTGCTTTCCCAAAATTAAAACCAGAGAATTTAAGCCTGGATTCAAAATGATATTAAAGTAGACAAATATTTAAGTTTTTTACATAAGTTTGTGCATATTACAGAACTTGGTAAGGTGAATTTGGCTTTGCACCTGCTGTTTTTGGAAGTGATTTCATACACAAGGTATTTGTCTTGCCAATTTGCATGTATTTTGCTGTCTTATGCCAGCAATTTTTGCCAAGATGTTGTGTTAAGCTAATTCTGTTTTTGCCAGAAAACATAGACTCATAGTGGGGCTTCTTTAATGTCTGGAAAGGGATAGAATTAATCACATACATAAGACAGCTGAAAGTTCATATCCTCAGAAGTGAAGTTGAAATTACTAAAAACAAATAGAGAACTTTTATCCAACCTACTTTTACTGAGTTTTCAAAGTTTCATAATTGTTCTTAAATAAGTTCTCATAGAATAGGGTACCAGAGTAGTTTATATAAAATGTTTAAATGTATCATTTTTCTCTAAAAACACACCAAATCATGAGCAAAACAACTTTAAACAAAGTATTGAATTATGCGTTCATCAAGGATAAAACTTGTGTAATGGTTCCACTCTATATATTAGCAACAAGAGCAACACAACTAGGAGTTGGAGGACGATTTTTCCCAGAAATTTAACTGTGGTTTTTAGTCTGGCAATCAATTAGTGAATATATTTCACTATTGACAAGTTTCAAGTTACAAAACTGGGGCTATACACATCACAAATCTACACCTGTATGTATTGTGTTTATTTTTCCCAGTCTACACAGGCATATTTATGGGAATTGTCATTTGGACTGATAAAGTGTGTGCAGAAGGAAGAAAAAGTCATCCTGGCATAGAATATCCCACAGTGTCAGTAATGTGAGAACTAATGACTTAAGGGTTTAGGGAGAAATGAAGAAAACACCGTGGTTTTCTTCAAGATTTATTTCATGATTACTACATGGCATATGCTCAATTAATCTTTCTCATCACAAAATATGTACAGTGATCCCCAGAACCTGCCCTGAGCCATATAGGTACGAAACGGAAAAAGCGAAGCACAAAGATTATACGAAGTTTATTTGGATATATATGAAAGGGGACTTTTAGAAGTCCAGAGCTATGAAATGAACCATTAAATTCACAGATATCCCTGTTTTGAGCATTTAATACCAAATAATAACAACATAGATATTTCCGAGTCCTCGACCCAGTGACAGAGAATGTAGTGGTCTCACCAGAATTCTGAGATCAAAGAAATAGACTTTCAACTTTAACTAGAGAACAAAAGTATTCTGAAAATATTTTACTATACTTTGATATTTGTAAATACAGTGCATCAAAATATGTATTGTATGAAGATTTATCATAAATATATTATTATATAAAAGTATTATAAATATTCAATTCTTCTTAAATTTGAATTATATGTACATATAATGCTAAGGACAAATAAAGAATATTTTGAAGGGAATGTTTTATTCTGAACATTGCCTGTAAACATGAATTATAAGATAAGGCTAAGTAATTTTATATATCAGTTTTTGTGAATAAGTCTGAGATCCTCTAGGAAATCATTTGGCATGAATTTCTTAGATCATACATTCTATAAAATGTATATATCATATTTAATCAATGAGTTTTAATTGACACTCCAAACAAACAAAGATGCAAATAGAGTCTGTTACTATAGAAAGATTATTGTATTCCTTTCCAGGAAAATTCCAAACTCTATACCCCTAGAAGGCAACAATTTTTGAACCACATAATGAAAATTCAAAGTAAAAGATAACTGCTCCATTTTTCCTTCATTATGCACACAACTCCTTCACAGAATAGTAAAGAAAGTTTTCAAAATTTTCAGTGTAGTATATATGCACATAAACACATATTCTAGATTTTCAATTTATTTGAAACCTGAAGAGTCTATATAACACAGTGTTTTCTTACATAATTACATAGGGGACAAATGAGAGAAACAACCCAAAAAGTGACGCATCGAGTCTGTAACGTCATGCTTGATCAGAGTAAAGGTGACCCATTGCACAAGTGATGATGTACCATAGGTTAACGTTCACATTTGGAGGGGTACTGGGAATCAAACTCAGAACCTCACACTTACCAGGTAGGTGCTGCACCACTGAGCTGTACCCCAGTGCCCTAACTTTGAATAGTTGTTGCTTGTTTACCTCTGCTTCCTCACGTTCTCAAAGGTCTTTTTTGCTCCTGAAGTCTAAGTCAGAGAACCATTTGCATTTAAAACACACCATTCAAACGACAGTCTAAGAAACTATCCGTATTTTTCTATCTCTGTCTATCTATCTACCAGTATCTATCAATCAATCTATCTATCTGTCTATCTAGTATTTTTAGGTAATTGTGATTTTGAAATGGTTTGCTATAAACATGTTTGTTCGATGTGTCTCATCTCACTTAGGCGATCCCCAAAACAGACTTGTGGTGTAATAATCTTGCAATTGCAATTGAAAAATGAAGGATCGCAAATGCAGAGTAATTCACCTAAATTTCTACAGTTAACTCCACAAACAATTTATGGTACTACAGATTTTCATTTAAATTGTGGATGCCGAAAAACATTAAAGAATAAGCTCACTTGTATTATTTTGTGGCTAATGAATAAAAGACATTTTTTTAACCATAAAGGAAACTAAAACCTCCACAAAGGATGTGAAAACAATTATTTTTATTTCCTGTTTAACAATTCTTTGTAGATCATGTGTATTTTAGGGACAGATCATATCACAGTTTCACTTCTTTAATGAGTGTGTGCATATGTATACAAGTGCTTAATATGTGTGTTTTGGGTTGGTTTCTTTTTATTTGATATTTGAAAGGGACATAGTCTTTGAACTACAGCACCTTATAAGAAATCACAAAAGCAAGTATTTTGGAAGTAAATCTTCAGCTTTAATGCAACCAATTCTCTACAGTGTTAAAAGAATCAGTTGCCAACAGAAAATAAAATCAATTCCAACTTTTCTGACCAGAAATCAGGAAAGAAAAACTATATGGGAAATCCTTCTCTTGTCAAAGGAGAAATCATTCTGAGTTATGTTTTGTCATCAACCTCTCTGTAGTAGAGCTGGTTAGTTTGTATTTTACTAGTACCATTAATAACTATGGCGTATTCAACCAGCTCTCTAACTGAAGCTTCTGGTTGACTGCATATGTGCATTTTAGAAGACTTTAGAGCACTGTTTAATTATTTAGAAGGTAGTCGGCTCACATAAATGTATGACTCCTGCATAGTTTCCACAACTTGCTTCTCTCGCCAAGAAATGGCAACAAACTTGACATCATGAGCCCTGAGAATCATACTGTAGTGCACACAAATCATCACTTCCAAAGTCTGTTTTTCTAATTTGTTTTTCTTACAAATTCAAATGTGAGTATTTAAGTACTGCATTCAGTCCCAAGTCTTAAATCAACTATCCTGGTTTCATGATTCATTTTGGAATATTTCTCTCTCTATATTGTCATATTCTCAAATTTTTCTTTAAAAATTAAATGTTTTTTTAAATTTAATGAATAATTCATTTTCTCTGTATTTAGAAAAAAATGTTCCTAAGTGTATCTTAATTTAAAATTTATTCATCAACACTTGAATCATTCTAATCAAGAACTTATTCAGCAAAAGTTTAAACTCTGAGAAAAAATAGGAAGTTTTCATTGTTAAATGCCATCAACAAATAGGAATAAAATGTTTTTTCAAGCATCTAGGAACTGCTTTAAATCACATCTGACTTTACCTGAAATTAGGTAGCACAGAGCTAAATACAGATATTTAATATTTTTATTTAAGACAAATATTTCTACTTGTATGTACCAATGATTTATGTAGCTAGTGTGCTAATGTACATGAGCAGTAATAATTTTAGTGTATTATTTAGAATGATACAAGTGTTATGAAGAGATAGCTATTTGCAAGAAGGTGTTTGTGAAAACAGTATTTGCAAGAGGACATAAGTATTTGCAAGAAGGTATTTGTAAAAACTATATCTGCTAATTTAAGTAGCAAATTCCTTCTTTACACACACACTCAGAGACATAATTGCTTTATCTGTTCACTCATCAATGAACATTTGGCACTTCTGATTTTTGGCTATTAGTACTGAATAATGCGGCAGTTCACATAGATTTGGAAACATATTTTCAAGGTTATATTTTCAATCCTTTTAAACACATATCCAAGAGTGGAAGTGCAAGATCATGGTAATAGTATTGTGAAATAAGAAGAAATCGCTCAACAGAAAAGGAAAACTAGGAAAGAGGGAAGAGAGGAAGGAATGAAGGAAAAAAGAGAAAAGAAGGATACAATGGAAACAAAGCTTTGTAAATAAGGAGAGGAAGAGAAGTTGAACAGAGGGAAGGGGAATGGGGAAAAAAAAAGAGGTACCAAGGTACGTCTTGTACAGGTACAAATTCCCCATGATGAATGTGATCAATATGTATATTTAAATTCTACCAATAAACTTAGAAAAAAATCATGTGGCAATTTGTTTTTCATTTATTGAGGAAATTTCATTCTGTTTTCCATAGTAACTTTACCATTTTTTATGTCTACAAACAGTGCAGCAGAGTTTCAATGTTTCTACATCCTTATTTGATATTTTTTAAATTTTGTTTTTGCTTTTAAAGGAGTCATCCAAACAGGCAAAACATAAAAGCTCATTGTGGTTTGGATTGTGGTATCTCTAATAATTAGATTTGAAGGTTAATGCAATTTCACTTATCTATTTTGTTTTTGTTTTCTATACTACTGAAGACACATCCAAGAAACCATTTTTGCAGGTTTTTTTAAATTAAAAAAGAGTAAAAATGATGATACAGAATTTCAAAACCAAATAATATAATATTAACAATGGTTAATATATTGGAAATATTTATTTTCAAAGTAGATGCCCAGATTACAAGATATAGGCATGAAAAAATGATCAAACAATGAAAGTGCAAACCATTCTTTTTGATGAACTAATAGAGATTAGTAGCATAATTATCTACCTTGTATATATATTTATGTATAATAATTATACAGTGTAATTATACTATAAATAATTTTATACTATATTTACAATGATAATAATTACAAATATATAATCTTTCCTCTTCTTTATTATCTCCTTTCCCCTATCCCAGTTGTTCTTTCCTTTTAAGCAGTTTCTTCCCATTTCACTTGCAGAATATCTGTTGTACATTTTGGATCTTATTTATTTTTTCAATTTTTTACACTAGGGAGACAATACTGTGTTTACACATGTGAGTCTGCTTTATTTCACTTATGAGTATGGTCTCATGCTGCATCCATTTACCTAAAAAAGCCTCACATTTACCCTTCTTTATATTTGAGTAGTACTCCATTATATAAAAATACCACATCTTTTTACACATTTCACAGTTGATGGACATTTGTGTTGTTTCCAAGATTTAGCTATTACAGTTTGTGCTGCTATAAATATGGGTGTACATATATCGCTGTGTTGTGGTGTTTTCAGTTCTTCTGGGAAAATATTCAGAAGGGGAATGGCTGAGTTGAATGGGACCTCCAATCCTAGTTTTTTGAGGAATCTCCACACTGATTTCCACAGTGGTTTTACCAGTCTACACTCCCACCAACAGTGAAGCAGGGCTCCATTTTCCTTACAGCCCTGCCAGCATTTGTTATTGGTTGATTTCTTGATCTTGGCCATTCTTTCTGGAGTGAGATGGAATCTCAGTGTTGTTTTAATTTGCATTTCTTGAATGACAAATGATTTTGTTCAAGAAACCATTCTGAAATTCAATGTAGTAAAGTATTTCTATGAATGTTTTCTTCTTGGAAATTCATGGTTTCAAGTCTTACATTTAGATTTTTAATCTATTTGGAATTAGTTTTCACAAGTGGTATAAAATAAAGTAACAGTTTTACTGTTCTATATGTAAGTAATCAATTTTTTCAATATCTTTGTTGAAGATGTTAATCTTTCCCTATTATTGTATACATTCTTGACACTCTTGTTCAAGAGCATTTAACCATATATTCAGAGCTTTGTTTTTATTCAATTGCTGTATAAGTCTGTGTTTATGGCAGTATCAAACTGTTTTGATTACCCTACATGTGCAGTGCATTTTGAAATCAGCAAGTGGAAAGCCTCCAGCTTTGTGTTTCTTTCTCAAAATTGTTTTAACTGTTCAGGAATTTTTGAAATTTGTGTTTCTTTATTTTTTTTCTATTTCTCCAAATAAAAATATTTGAGTTTTTGATAAAATTGCACTGAATTTTACAATTGCTTTAGGTAATGAAGACATTATAATAGTATTAAATATTCCAGTTGATGAACACAGAATATCTGTCAATTCAGATACATTTTTAAAAGTTTTTATATCTTATGTTGCTAGTTTATTTGTAAGATATTATTCTTTCTGATGCTGTTTGTTTTATTAATTTTATTAATTTTTTTGTTTACAGATTGTTTTATTAATTTTGTTTACTGATTGTTCAATGTTAGTGAATTGACAAGTAACTAACTTTTGTGTGATGATTTTGTATTTTGAAACTTTAATGCAACTTTTAGTTCTGAGTTTTTTCTACACCCTCCTCCCTCCATCACTTCAGAAACTCTTCTGTTTTTCATTTCTATGTATTTGACTCTTAGATGTCTTACATATAGGAATATATACTATTTATCTTATGACTTATTTATTTCAATCAGCACACTGTCTTTCCAGTTAATTCAACCTGTCATGAATGTTATAACTCCTTGATCCTTGATACAAAATACTTTCCATGGTACGGAAAAAACCAAGTTTTTTAATCCATGAATATACCAATGAGCATCAAGGTGGTTTTCATATCTGGCTATTTTGAACAATGTTACAGTACACATGAGAGTGCTGATGTCTATAGGAGACCCTGATTTCAAATACCTTATGTAGTCATAAATGAGATTATAGATGATATGCTAAATCTATTTCTAATATTTTGAGGAATCTTCTTATATGTTTTTCATAGTTACTGCACTTACATCCCCAACTACCTTATACAAGAATTCCAAATTCTACTCAACCTTGCTTATACTAGTTATTCTTTTTTTAAAAAATAACTGGTCTACACGGTATGAGTTCATACTTCATTTGATTTACAATTCCTCAATTAGGAAGTTGACCTCCTTTTTATGTAACTGTTGGCCATTTATATCACATCTTTGTGAAAATGTCTATTCAGATCCTTTGCTTATTTAATTTTGGGTTTTTTTGCTATTAAGTTGTGCAAGTTGTGTACATATTTTGGAAATTAATCTTCTGTCAGGTACACTGTTTACAAATATTTTCTCCCATGTCACCCCAATGATTGTTTTCTTTGCTACAGAAAAAAAAAGTGATCTATCATAAGAGAATGTTCCATGTACTCTTGAAAGTATATGTATTCTTTGATGCCCAATGGAATATTCTGTATAAATATATTTGGCCTGTTGGGTTATAGTGCTAATAAAATTCACCATTTCTTACCGATTTTTCTGTCTATGTGATTTCTCCATTACTAAAAGTGGGACATTCAAGGTACGTACTCTTACTGCATTGCTATTTACATCTCCCATCAGTTCTATTAGTGTTTGTATTATATATTTAATTGGCCCTCCAGAGATTCCAATCAGGCTGCTTACTAGGCTATGCAAAGAGCTTGCTGCTAGAGTACACAGGCAGTCTACTGCCTGGACCAATGCATGGCTTGGCCTGTTACCAGACTGGTGCTTGTCCAGTGTATTGGAGCTAGATTCTGGATTCACTTAAACCAGACCACAGGGAATGACTTGGAGCTGGGGCTGTCCTGGCAACAGGACGTTTGGTACCTGGAGCTATGGAAGCCGAGTCACATCTGCAGTCCAGTGCTAAGGCCAGCTTGGTGTTGCTGAGGGCCAGGAGATTCTGTCATTGAGAACTGGGTCTGAAATCTGAAACTGCAGAGTTCTTTGGCACTGAGCGAAGCCTGACACTGAATAGGCTGAACTTTTCCTCTAAAAGGTGACCTCAGGCCCCACCTGGTGGTAAGTTAGGACTGGGGTCTGAGGTTACTAGGTCTGGCCCTACCTCCATCTATTCCTATAGTCAAGATAAATAAATAAATAAATTAATTAAATAAAAAATTTTTATAATTTTATTACCTATTTGTAATATTCTCATCATCAATAGCAAATAAATTGAAAATTCACCTAGCCTCAAATAAATGAGTGATCTATCATAACTGATGATATCTATCATATCATAACTTATATACTTTGGCCATAAATTTATTAAATGCTTTCTTCTAAAACAAACTGAAATTTGTACCTATTGGTAATTTTTGTCACTTAAATTTCTGTAATTTAGTCATTAAGCACTTTATAATTTTTGTCATTACATGTAAAACCTTTCATTTGTTTGATAATTCTACATATTGACTGGGCTCTTACTGATCTCCATATAAGAGGTCAATATGTGGAATCGTAAAACTTGCTTGATTCCTAATACTGCATGTGGTAATTATAAATTCTATATTTTCCCTTAGGATTTCTAAATAGTCAACAAAATACCTTGCTATTTCATACTTGTTCATTTTGTGTAATTTATTATTCATTAGTATATCAGAGGTTCACAAGTAAGCAAAAACTGAGAAGACTTGTGATATTTTTCTATAGTATAAATTCAACAGATAGAAGCCTTCTGCCTCATTTTTCTGTGGTTGCATGGACAGAACAGCATAAAAAAGAATTAGATTCTCCCACTGGACATTTAGGAAGAAGACTGAACTCTGCCAGCACAGGTGTCAGCATGACCCAACTCCAAAGGGAGCACTGTTCCCAGACCACGGGCATCTGTCAGGTGGCATCACTCTTTCCCAAAGGATGTCTGGAAGGAGCTGTCGGAACAGACTGCAAGGAAATACTCCAGTTCTTTGACGGCTCAGAGCTCTTCCTTGGCATTGTTTCCTTTATTCACAGATGGAACAACTGACCTTTGTCAGAAAGATCATTGTTTCGAAAGAAAGTTTCTCTATCTCATAAACTATAACTCCATAAATAAATTAAACTAATGCAACTCCCTAAGAAAATTCAAACTACCAAGTTAAAAATAAAATAGCTCTTTGTTAGAGAGTTACTATTCTAAAAAATAACTGGCTTTACCAAATTGTCTTCCTTTTTCCTTATTCAATTAGTTTGCCTTAGAATTTTAGTTTCTCATTGCAATTAGTATTATAAGACATGATACATTTGCAACCATTAATTGATTCTGAAAAAGCAATATTAAAATATTAATGGTGATCATGGGCTTCTGATTCATCTTTTTTGCATTCATATATTTTCATTTTCCTGATTGTTAAAATTGCACTTAACTGTGTAAAGTATGATATTTTTAGATAGAGTCATATATACATTGTAGAAGAACTAAATGTAGCTAGTTAGCACGTAGTTTATCTTACAGGATTATCATTTATTTCTGTTGAAATATTTTGTATCTACTTGCTTAGCATTTTTTCAGGAATGCAATATATTATTATTATTATTATTTTTAGCTCCAGGCATCTGACTGGAGTTTGCAATATATTATTAACTATAGTAACTGCATTGCATCATAGATCTCTTGAACTTTCCCCCATCCAAGTGAAATTTCATGTTATTTGACTAACATCTCCTCAATCTACCCTCAAATGCACACATTGAACTCAAAAAATGTCATCTGCAATTTTGCTACTTTAAAACATTCAAGTCTATAAATTTTATTATTGCTTTTATTTGAATATTGATTTATTTTCTCATTATGACTTTTAAAGTAAAAGAGATTCCTCAGTGTTCATGTGCTTAGAATAGATGTTGCTATTTTCTATGTCCAAAATTGTTTTATTATAATGCTTTATATAACTTCTAATTTGGCGTCTTACATTCATTTTTATTGGTGAGACAAAATCCTCAAAACACACAAGGTAAAGGAGGAGGATTTTATTTTGATTCAAAGTTTGTAGAGATTTCAGTCCACAATTGGCTGACTCTATGGCAGAGGGACTTGGTGGAAGAGAAACAGTTCCTAGCAAGGCAGGCAGAAAGTAGAGTGGGATCAAGGAAAGAGGAGGGATATGTACCTTTCCAGGGCACAGTGACCCAAATCTTCCATTCAGACTTCACTTGCGAGCATCACATCCAGGTATAAATCCATCCGTGAATGAATACAGTGATGAGTACCACACACTCCAAGATCTAGTCACCTCTGAAAACCTCTCCTACGAACACATGTGGATTTGGGGAGATATCTAGATGTAAACCATAACTTTTAGGAATATGTTACTGCTTCTGTGATAGCACAATATATGCTCACATTTGTTAGTAATCTGAGTTCACTTCAATTCAATTTTATTCGCTAATTTAGATACACAAACATGCACAGATATGTGGAGACATACCCACAAAAGCACCATCCCATTGACTGCCAGCATCCTGAAATGAATAAATTCACAGACAAAAATAAATTTGTATGACATCCATGGCTAAACTTATTTCTTGATTTTACTAAAATTGCAAAAAATTTTGTTGATTCATTTCTATGACTGTAAGTCATAGAAGGTATTGCAAATAGTAGTTATATTAAAAAGCAATGTCATCTATTAGTTCGTTCTTTTTATAGCTTTAGATTTGACACCAGAAATGAGCCTTTAAAAAGATCTCTTCCAACATCATTAATGTTGTTTTTCTACCCTTTATATTTTCCCCAGCCTATTTATATTAAAGAAAGAATAGAGAACATTAGTATTATTGCTGTTTCAATTTTCTCAAACCTTTACTATCACACACATTTCTTGTTGATGTTTCCAGTGTATCAAACTAATTGAAAGTGTTTCACAATTCACACACAATTTATTTGATACTTAGCATGACAAACAAAATACAAAAAGGAAACAACTGAAAATAGTTTATGAATTTGTGGACCTGAAGGCTAGTTAGAAAAAAAGTAAATAAATAGAATTTTCTACTTACTCTTGTTATGTTCAGCTTTGATCCATTTCTTCAAATGTATCACGGTGGACCTTGTGTATCTATAGATTCTGCATGTGTATTTAATCTATCATAAATATTAGAAAAATCTTAGAAAATTTCTATCCTTACTAAGCAATTTGGTATAATACTATTAAGCAACATTTTTATTGGAGGAGGTATTATAAGTAATTTACTGGTAGTTTAAAGTATGCAAGGGAGTGTGGATAGGAAATACAATGGAAAATATGGAAATACTATGCTTTTTATATAAGGAACCTGAGTATCCTCATTTTTTGTATCCAACTATGGTTCTTGAATCTACTAACCCCACACAGATATGGAGAGATGAGCTTATTTGTTAAACTTGTTAAATTTATTATGGGAATTATTATATTGTATATGTTTAATGTGAATTTTAAAAAAGATTGAACAATTATTTGGTGTTAGATAGTAGTTTATATAACAAATATTGAAATTCAGAGCCTACACTTTCAAATATGAGTAGTTCAACTCAAATCATTTATGCATTTAAGTCAAAATACAGATGTTTATTAAAAATAAACTATGTAAGAGAACGAATAAATATTTCAACGTGATTTTTATCAAGTATTGTGATTCGAAAGGAATGCTTCAGAAGTCTTACTAGGTCAAGGGAATAAATTTATATCACACTAGATCTGTGTTTTGAAATACCCTCAATTCTTTAAATAAACAAGATGTTAAATGTTATCCTGTCCCATACTCTAACCTTCCTGGATCAGAGACTGATCACGTACCCGCCATGAAAATGAACTCCACCTGCAACAGAACCCTCCTCACACTGGAACAGACTCCATATTATGTCAGCTACACAAAACATTGTTTTTTTTTTAAATGTCAGAACCCTGTAAAACAAAATTATTATCTGATTCAATCAAGTATAAAATTAATTGCACAAATACCTCATGAAGGAAGATAGATGACAATAAAGTTTATGAGCAGGTGCTATGTATATTTAGCCATCAAGAAAATGCACATTAAAACTACACAGAGATAGCAGTGAACACCCTTTTTATAACTGAACTTAAAGACTGAGCACCAATGTCACTGAAGATATGGACAAATTAGAACTATTATACATGACATCTAGGAATACCCAGTTGCATTTTGGGGAAAGTTGGCTGAAATTTTCCTACAATGCTAGCAAAAGCCTATATGCAACTCTAGTTCTTTACAAAAAAAAAAGTATATATATATATATACACACACACATATATATGAGCATATTACACAAGAATGTTAATGTAAGGTTTATTAACAGTAAAAATACTGTAAAACTCCTATGTTTTGAAAAATGAATAATCAAAATTCATCATATTAACACAATGAAATGCAGTGCTCCTGAGTAATATAAAGGAATCCACTACCAATAATGACATGGTCAAATCTCAAAATGTCTTAAATGAAATCATTTATATATGAAATATTTTAAATTCATGATTCAATTTATACAATATTCAAAAACATAAAATTTAAGAAAAAACAGACAAAGTTTATCTATGATAATAGAAATTAGAATAATATTTGTGTAAGTGACAACTAGGCTCTCAGTCTTTATTGGGGTGTTGATTATATAGGTGTATATCAAAATTTCCTGGAAGCCCTTTAGCTCAAAAGTGGAGTGCTTGCCTGTCATGTAAGTGTCCTAAAGTTCAAATTTAAGTTTCTAGTACTGAGATAAGCAAAATAAACTTTTTGCCTTTTGGATTCAAATTTAAGTTACCAGTACTGGAATGAGCAAAATAAACTTTTTTTGCCTTTTGGATTCTATGCTTAGTGTCTTTGAATTGTATTATTTGCCATTTCTACCTTTAAAAGAGACATTAGCATAAATACAGTCATATGAATAATATATACAAGAATGGTCATATAAGATTATACTCTCTACTGATAACCTAGCCCTGTCAGCTTGAATAAGTACAGACTGTTTACAACAATGACAAAATCATCTAAGGACACAATCTGAGAATGAATTTCCATCATTAAACATTGCATGGCTGTACGTCAAAAATAAAAATAAATGCAAATGTGCAAATTAAAACAATGGATATATGAATAATTATCTTGAACTAAAATCAAAGGTCACAAAAAAGTTGAGAAGACAAGTGAATGAAAACAGTATGTAACAAATAAATATCAGAAAAACAAGTAAATATCAATTTTAAAAAGTTTCATTACATTATTATTAGAAATAATAAAATCTGTTGTCAGTTATTGCTATACTATGTCAGGTCATTTTATAATAAGGAAAGTTTGAATTCATTTAGACAAAATTCAATGAGAATTACAAAAACCATTGTATAAACTTTCGATTGCAAATGATTTAAAGAATGGTTTTGTAGGTGTACATATTTGGAAGGTATGGAAGCATATTTTTCTAGACTTCTGAAAATTGCATTCATTGTAGGGGACCTTCTGTCAAATCATTTTTCTTGCTTATAGCACTGATGTGTGAGATTTCAAATGAATCTTTACATTCAGCAGTGCCACTTCTAGAGGCAAAAAGTGCCTGCCCACTTCTGGTACTAATAAACAGCAGCTTCTTTTCCACTTCTATCTTCAAAACTTTACACTGGTGTAGTTTCTTTCATTAGAAGAATTTATTCCAAATCCTACTGTCCATGGCTTCTAGAAAAAGTTTTTTGTTGTTTCTTTTTTTTTCTTTTTTTCTCAAAAGGATCTATTTAACCAGCTATAAGATTTAATATACATTAAAAAAAAGACTTCATGTTGAAGAAATAAAAACAAATTTGGCATTAGTAGAATACACTCCATTGTATAATTGTTACACATATTAAGAAAAATTAAGAAGTCTTAAATATTAATGCAGTTTCTAGTATTACATTTAGATACTATGTTGGATGTAACTGAGTTCCTAAACACATTCGTAAAGCACTATCTCATTGAATCTGTACAATAAGTCTATTTACAATCACCATTTTGCAGTATAGAAACCAAAACTTTCTTCATTTACCAACCTAGCAGACACTAAGATTTGAATCAAGACTTTGCGTCATGTCTTCTAATTACATCTTTGGAGATTGTTTTAACATATATTATCTCAGTAAGTAAAACATAGTAGAAGTGCCTTCTTTCAATATACATCATTAAAGCAAAGAATAGGTTAAAGCTACCCACAAGAAATTAAAGAAACAATTATTTTTGAAGAATAGGATGGAAGAAGAACTAAACTGTACTCTAAGATAGTGCATATGCTTACTATTATTTCTTAGTTTATTTCTCTTAAATTATTTATGTTATTTTGATATCCTAAGTAAAATAATGCACTTGTTCATTGTTGGTTCTTCCTCATCTAATATATATCTTGATGAATGCTTGCATTAGCATTCTGATAAGAGATGTAGAGATGTAGCTGTTTATCTCTAGGTTATTGTAAGACAAAGGTCAAGGAAATGTTGACCACATCATGATCTCATAAACATAAAATTCTGAGTCCACTGCCCATTGGGAATGAGTCACTATTTCTGTGTTTGTAGTACACTGTTAATAGCATGGCTACTGACAAAGTAAATTATTATTATTGAAATTTTATATCTTTTCAATTGACTAATGCATTACACTAGGTAAGTAATTAAGTAATGACATTACTATCATCAGGATAAATATAGTAAAAGAATAATGGCATATACAGTTTGCATAAAAGAACTATTATTAGAACATTTACTATTTAGTGATTTATATATGAGTGTGTCTTGGTTACTTTTCTCTCATCGCTGGGACAAAACACCTGACACCCAAAGTAAAGCAAGGAAAGTTTTATTTAGCTTACAGTTTCTGAAGAACTCACTCCATAATCAGCTTCCTCCAAGGTAGGGTGGCATGGCACTGGGGAAACACTTCAAGGCAGCAGCCAGAGCAAAAAGGGGGAAAACAAACCTCTTTTCCTCCCTTATATGGTCCACAGGCCACCCCACCCCCTTCAGTGAAGGTGTAGCACTCACAAAATCTCTGTGCTCTCCCTTGCACAGGATGAGGATATTTACAAAGAGCCCTGGCACCCTGCTGAGTCTCTCAGTTGAACTTCTAAACTTCTCAAGTTGACACAGTGTATCAACAATAACAGAGTGTTACTTAATAAATTGATTTGTGTAAGAAAAGATCAAAACAATCATTAGATATTGGGATAAAATATCCCAATATTACCAATATTACCTTGATTTGTTAAACAAGCCTTGCACTCATCCTAGCTAGAGTTTATCTTCTTTGATTGCTTAGTCAGGTGTCTACATTATAAAATAACCTATGAGCTCATCAGGATTTCCCCTTGACCCAGGGTAACTTGGTAATTCAAGTACCCTTGCTGCATATATGGGATATATATTGTCTGCTACTTCCACTCACTTGTTTGTTATTGCCAGCCATCACATTTATACAGATTTACTCATATGCCCATATATTGTCTAAAACTTGTAATTTTAAAGTCAGTACTGAAACTTCCTCTTCCGGAATGTATTTTAATCTGTGTTTCTCTTTTAGGTTTTCCCCCTAAACTTCCAATCTGGACTTTGAACATCAACCAACTAAAGGATGTAAATTCATATTTATAGCTACATTTTATCTTTACTAACTTTATCCCCTTTTAAACTCATTCATGGAAAATAGGAATTTTAGTCAACAAGATATAAATATATATTTACCCTATTGAAGGAAGAGGTAAAAAAAGAAGCAGAACAAGAAAAATAAAACATTATTTTATTGAAATAAAAAATAGTACAAGTGAGAAATCTTAATTTTGAAAGGTATTTCATTTACTCTTCAATGTAGATTAAGATAAAACAAAATAACATAAATAATATTACCAATCTATTGTCCATCATTAATTTATTTAGAATCTATTTTCTTTATAGTCCATCCATATATTCTTTCTTTTGACTCTATAAACTTTCCTGCATAATAAAATAGTCTAATGATAAGAAAGAATTTTTGTAAAACAATATTTTATGATCATTTAATACATGTTCCAAATGTTTTTACTTAAATGGGATTATTTTTCATGAATTAAATTCGTGTTTTATCTGCACTATTATTTCTACTCTGTATTACAATAAACAAGATCCATTATTTATCACAAGTTATTGTATGGACCTATTATACTTGAGGAGTATGAGAAATTAGAAGCAATGACCTTTCTTCATATTTCAAAGCATTCATTGCTGGTGTAGTGTAGAATTCTTTCCAGCACTGCATATGTTTCTCATCTACCTGGAACATGGGGTTAATCATTTTATGCTTAGTGTTCCACTTTTGGAATGCCCATAACATAATAAAATTTTTCTCTTCAAATTCTCATTCCTTGAATTTTCCTAGGTAACATATAGGAATTTCATGCAAAAATTAAAAAAAAACTGCAATCTTCAGAATAAATGGGGTAATATCAGAAAAGGACAAAAAATCCAGAGTGGTAACATTACAATAAAATCTGTAGTATTGACCCCAATGAAGGGTGATCTTTCTGAAATGAGTGTGTAGTTATCTTATTGCTAATATAGACTGGACACTCCTTTCTGCCTCTTCAAGAAAATGAGGGAACTTCTGCTTTGCTAAAGAGAAATAAAGAAAGTATTGTGAACATTGAAATGAAATATGGTAAGGACAAAAGCTTTTCAACTTTTGCATTATATGAAGATATTTTTGATCATTCCTCATTAAGACAGAAAAATAATGACTGAAAAACAAACATACTTTTCAAAAGTTAAAGGTGATTTTTGAGATGCGTCTCTTAAGTACTACAAGGACAATAAGTAGAAACATTTGAAAGCAGGGGGACTATTTCGATGACTAAGTTTTTATGGAATTTGTATTCATAAGAATTTTTATTTAGCCTATTTTTAAACACATCAGTTATTTAAAGTGGAAACATAAGTACAATCCATAGACTAAAACTATCATAATGAAAAGATCTTATGCTTTTTATTTAGTTGTTCTAGAAGCCCACAAATTATAACCTTTTTTTCTCATGTGTTGTAAGAGTTCTGCACAACTGATACAATGGTTACATTAGAAAACTGCTTCCAATTTTCTCCTGTATTCCAAATTCAACAGAATTAAAACTGTGCAGTGAAAGTAAATTCTCTACAGGATTTAAGAAAATGCACTCACAGACACTTAAGTAATGTTGGATTCAAAACTCATTCATATTACATATTGCATTCATTATAAATCCTTCCCACAAATATTTGTTCATATTTGCACACTAACGACTCTTGAAAATGTCAGGGGTTTCAGAAAGCTTGGAAGAGAGCTACAAGTATTTCTTTTTGAAATTATGCCTTTATTTTATAGAACTCTTATCCCTATTCTTCTTCAATATACATACAATTCCATTTTTCTCTGTGTGCACATATATTATCAAGGTTTCTGGAGAACCTATGGGACACACAAAATATAATTTCAGAAAAGTTGGATGATAGAGCCATTTGCAGATAGACGATCAAGTATATTGGGTACTGCTGCACCGAAAAGCTGGAAGTATCAATAAAGTCAATAAAATCCTTTGTCCTGAAGAGATGAAGCTAAGGATATCAGTTTGTTTGGCACATTAAGATGAGATATGTGAATTAACTCTCTCGGCTCACTCATCTGCTGCTCAAACATTTTTGCCCAAATACATCATGAAACTTAAGGACTGGAAAACCCTGATACAACCCTTAAACTTGAGCTTTTCAGGTGGGATAAAAGCATGAAAAGTGTATTTTTAAGGGCAAATAGGATGCACAGATATATTTGTCATTTAGTGTATTTCTTTCTGAAATCTTCTAAATGTTTAACTATGAATTCCAAATGTAGTGTAATTATGAAAACAGAAAAAACTATTGTTATTGCTCATGAATTATAGATCAAGAACACTCTGCAAATTAGAAATTAATAGTAATCATATTTTACATAAGGAGAAAGAATAGAAAAAGTAAATACCCTTATTAACCA
>RJWT010018945.1:0-18633 GCA_004365215.1 Cuniculus paca
AATGCCTTTTGATGTCTTCAAAATAGCTGCAGATAAAAGGAATACAGTTTTTTGTTGTTGTTTTTGGTTTTTTTTTTTTTTTTTTTTTTTTTACTGGGGATCGAACTCATGACCTTGCACCTACCAGGCAGGCACTTACACCACTGAGCTATATCCCTTGGCCCCTGATTGGAATATATTTCACCAGGTCACAAAGATGAAAGAGAAATAATGTTCTGTCTGTCTGTCTATTATTACTGAGGATTAAACTCAGAGTCATCACACTGAGCTATATCTTCAGCTCTTTTTTTCTTTCTTGCTTTTATTATTTATTTTGAGATAGAGTCTTGCTAAGTTGCCCAGGCTGGGTTTGAACTTGGAATCCTCCTACCGCGGTCTCCCAGAATTCTGAGATTACGGTTACATACCATCATGCCCACCTTATACTGTATAGAAGAACTATAGGTAATCGCTTCCCTGTCTGGGGAGTGGGGGAAAGACATCTCCTGCCATATTTTGGATAATTTCTTGTTTTTTCCTCCTGATCCTTTATTGTCTCTAAGGAAGTGCAACAGTATTTGAGGTCAAAGTAGACTGCAGGATTTTGGAGTTTAATCCCCTCAAATGGCAGCCAGCTACCCCACATCTTGGGCCAGGAGTCAATTTCAAAGTTAGGAAAGTGGTCTTATGGCAGTGCACAACCTCACAATTATTCTTCCATCTATATCAGCAATTTCCACCACTGGTGAATATGAGTGATACATCCATTGGCAGTACTCAGGGAATGCATGAAATTAACCTCCAGGGTCTGATGACAATGGAATAATTAAGGGTAGAGAGCTGACATAAGGAAACTGCCTTGGTTGGATCCCACATACACCTCAGGTCACAATTTCCCTGCATTTCTCCAGGTGACCAATGGGTGTCTCATCCTAAAACCCACAAAGAAACACACCGACAGAGCAATGGAGCAAGGACAAATTTTGATTGAAAACTACAGGAGGTTTATCTGTGCACTCATCTTTCAATTAGTCACAGTAAAAGAGGGGAACTTTTGCAGAGATAATTCCGAACCACTGAATGTGGAAATGACCATTCAATTTTAGTTCTACACCATATGTACTGATTAGTAAAGAATAAAGTAATAATGTTAATAAGTGACAATGACATTTGTCAAACATGTGCTATGCACTGTATGCCATATTAATCAACTTATGAAATGTCCTTACAAAGGAGGTATCATCTTCCCTTTACAGAAGAAAACCACAAGATGTTCACCAACTTGCATAAGGATACACAATGATCAAGGAATGAGTGAATCGGACTCAGGTCTGCTTGTCTCCAGAACTGCATGCTGCACCTGTTGGAGGTGCATCCTCCATGTCCTCAGGATAGGTGGCTCATGATGTGCCAATTGGTGACAACAAGAGTTTGCTCAATGCCACTGCCACCAAAACTATTCTTGACCCAATGACAAGGCCTAAAGTCACACCTGAGTTTTAATCTTCTACATTACATGTTGAGTAGCTGTGGGAGAACCCCATTAAAATGCCAGTACAACCTGAATATGACATCAAAACCACAAAACTAAGGGGAACGAAAAGCTCCAGGAATTACGCTTCACCAAAGTTAAAAACTACTGAGATTCAAAAGACACTATTGTAAAAATGTAAAAATGCCTCACAGAATAGGGTAAGTATTCCATATTTCTATATCCATATGGGTTTAGTACGCAGAACTATACAAGATTTATACCTTAATAAAAAGACAACCTAAGAGCACTTCCTTCCCTGGGATCCTGTGCTAGATGGGGCTGTCCTTCACAGGACCCCTGCAGCCATCTGACTCCTTAGAAAGGCTACCACGGGGTCCTTATTCTCCACTAGGAAAAGCTTAGGCTTGAAGAGGGCGGACTTGTAGACAGATGGCTTGGGCATGAGTACAACATTCTTTCTGAATTTCAGCAAATTTCTTATGTTTCTTGCTTTCAAATGCTCAATGAAGGAAAGAATGGTAACTTTCACATAACTGCTCCAAGATTTATCTCCTAAAACCTTAAACAGCTTCTTCTATCTCACATACACTCAATCCATGGTAGATTGATAGAACTGTTATTATCAGGATTACCATTGAGTTACTGTTGTTATTGACTTATCAAAGGTTAAAAAAAAAAGACTTTTTAAAATGTCAAAACATTCAAGGTTAGGATTTCCTGTGAGGAAAGGAAGGAGAAGAGAAAAGGAATCGTAGGGAAGGAGTAATTCCTAACTGCTGGAGTGGGGATGACAGATACTTCATGATTTTATAAGCAGGAGAGAACAGCATGAGCTGGCATAGCTGAGGAAAGCTTTCAGGGAGAGGCGGGAGTTGGAGTAAAGTTTCCGTCCTGCCATTTAGGAATATAAACACCTCTTCGTAGCTATGTGCTTCTTACTGCGGTGCATGAAAATCACCTTCTGAAAACATCTTTCCATTTATACTTATCCCAGCCTTTCCTCCCTGGTTGCAAACCGTCCACCTGAAAGCACGTAGAAAACGGAGCCAAAGTCCACCGCACAGAATAATAGATCCTTAAGCTACAGTGGCTGCCAGAAAATGCCAGCTCTCAGAGCTCGAGCATATGGTGAAACTGCTGGAAAGGCAGCAGAAATTTTTACAGCAGGTTATTACTACAAACCTCCTTTGAGAGACCAATTCACAGCTTGTCCTGAACACTACATTAACTCATTTATGGTTTTCCAAAAATGCTTGAGTTCTTACTATCTCCAAATCTGACAAATATGTTCTCCCAATTCAAAGGCTTCATGGAGATCCTTCAACTCCCAATAGCTCATGGTTGCAAAATCAGCCTGCCTAATGCATCCTCTAAATGCCTTCTTTTTTAGGCTTCCAGGATTCTCATAGTTTCTTTGCCTCAAAACCAGAAAATGTACACATGGAAACAATTTGGGGTGCTCAAACATGGCTTTGTAATTGGTCCAAAGCAGTGATTCCAAAACTTGAACTTAGTTATCATTTCCAAAAGTTTAAAAAAAATACATCTGTATTTTCTTCTTCCTCCAAAAAAATGTTAACAGTTTCTCCTCTTCATTTTCTCTGAATTGCTATCTCCTTTGCTGGCCAAGATCTAAACAACCAGTCAAATTGTGATTCCCTTTGTTGCTAGATAAGTATCAATCATTTCCGTCTCTTACTAGGACTGTTTTTTTTTTAAATGATATTAAGTTTAGATTCTAATGCAGCACTGTTTGCACTATTTAATCACAGCACTGAAACTTTTATACACTGTAAAATTTGCCAAACATTGAAAAAAAACTTAATTTCTACCATAACTACCTTTGAACCATCTGTCAATCTTTAAAAATGACCAAATAGCTCTGAGCATGATATTAAAATGGAGAACTGTCAACCTTGCTTTGGCATAGATAATCCTTCAGAGGAATGAAGAAGACTCTGAGATGGCATTTTTATTTTCTTTTAAATTAGACCACAAAAATGTTTCTTTCAAAAACGTGTGAAGTTACCTCTTTGGGGTATAATGAGAAGATGACAGACTCCAACCAAAATAATCAGGAAGCTGTTTCTCAAAGCATGATGCCTATGTTGTTGATTACACATGAAATGATATACATGGGAGAAGGATGGCAGTTAAAATAATATTTTAAAATAAGTAGTAGAAAAAACAATTATATCAGACCCATTACACTATGAATACTATTATTTTGGATAAGTTGGATATTTCTTTCAAAGGTCTTTTAGAAGAAAATGTTTGGTATTTGGTGTAGCCCAAGCAAGATGTAAAGAATAAGTGGGAAGGAATCAAATATTGGACCCGATGTATTTGAACTCAGTGATCCCAAGAGCCACAAGATGTCCCAGCTCCATGAGGCTGGACTTCCTCATTGATCTTTACAAACTGAATCATTGGCACCCGAACTTCTCCATATTTTACATTTGGGTGCATTGCTTAATCATAAAGCAGTAGATAGGGGGTGGATATTTGTTACATGGGAACTATCAAAATTTTGACCCATTTTGAACCATTTACAAGAATGTATTCATACACTTGATGAAGAAGTAGAAATATTTGGATGCTCGCAAAACAAAGAAATGATAAATGTTTAAGAAATTGGAAATAATAATTACCCTTATTTGATTATTACATTGTTTACAAGTATCAGATTATTACATCCTACTCCATAAGGATGTGAAATTATGTACCAGTTAATGAAGTAATTTTTTTAAAAAATACAAAGTTTATATATTGGCTTGAGTGATACCACAGCAGGAATAACTTTGCTCCTTCTTGGAGGAGAATGGTTAGCTGGGGAGACTGGTGCCCGGACAAGACAACAGAGTTACACAGGAACCCTGGCTCTAAACTAGCCTCCACATGTTAATACCTGTCACCTCAGGCAAGTCTCTTTGCATCTGGCATCTGCTCAACCCATCCATAGGAGTGGATCGGAGAATCCTCAAAGTCCCTTTCCCCTTCCAAAATGTTATTATTCCTAAGTTTCTGCAGCACCAGACACAAGAAACAGGATCATATCACAAAGTAAAATTCCCTGAGAATGTTCCTACCACAAAATTAACGACTGATTTTGGTACGATCAGTAATAATTTATTAATGCTTTCTATAACTCAAACAAAAACTTACCATGAACCTGTCCCTCCTTCAGTCAGGTAAGAGAACAAAGTATTTTAAAGCCTTATAATGTGTAATAATCACTTCAGAAACTTGCTAGTACCCCCTTTATAGCTAGTACTTCTCCTTTGATGAAATGTGGGGCATAGAAAAGCAATTTGAATTTTTAATGTGCAGTGTGAGCAATTTCACTGTGAGCATTGCCTGGACCATTCTTCTAGAAACTATCATCTTGGGGAGAGGTAGGTAATCAAGCAGCCTACTTTTTTAAAAAATTTAAGATAAGAGGTTCTCTATGTTACACAGGCTGGCCTGGATCTCCTGGGCTTAAGCAATCCTCCTGCCTCAGTCTTTTGAATATCTGGTTCTACAGGTACATACTTCTGCTTATAGGCTTTTTAAATGTGCACAACAGCTACCATGATGAATGTAGGCTTATGATACTGAGGGGTCACAGTGCAATGACTCCCACTGGGTCTGCGAGCCAATAAGAGCTACCCAGAGGAAGGAACATTCAAACCAAGCACTGAAAGACAAGCAAAATCCCCTCACCTCAAGATGAGAAAAAATGGCATTTTGGATGGAATGTATGTTGGGTATCACTGGGTGATGAAAATTTCCTCTCTTTTCCACCTATAAAGAATAATCCAAAGGCCTAAATTGGACCATGCACCCACTGTAATCCTTTTCAAATTTATTTGTGGAATCAATGAGTGAATAAAATAATTTCCATCCTTGCTACAGCAGAGCTGATCTATGAAACGACCTGTTACTTCTCATACTTTCACACGTACTATCTCACGCCAACAAATAAGCGGTTTACTTATATACGCCATTGTATAGATTTTTCATTTTCCTCACAATTACAACCACAAATAGCTGGTAATCTTTTGAGATAATGTCTCTGTAAAAAAATGTCTGAGAATATCCTCTGCACAGTGACAAAAGGTGAAATGCCCTTGCAGGGATTAACGCCCGAGTTACACTCCACCGACTATACAAGGAGTCTTTCGTCTCAGGTGCAAATTAAAGTGTGCTAGGCTGTGTGGCCTTAAGCATATGATGCAGCCTCTCTGTATGTCAATTTCTACTTATGAATACAATGGCATGACCTAGACGGTCCCTAAGAACTGTTCCTGTTCCAACAGTCTACGAATCCAAATAAAATAACATTTCCAGAGGAATTAATTAATCTTCTGGGAATGAGATAAGCATTGGCATTTATTCTGCATTGCTCCATAGATGATCTTCTCCTCCCCTTTATAATAATCATATCTGTAAAAAAAAAAAAAAGACTGCATGGCATGCTTAGGTGTAAGTAGACCGTTTCCTAAGAGACACTGTAAATTGGGGAATGGTTTTTGTGAAGCTGACATGCCTTGCTTGGCAGTTATAATTTTACCTCCTCAATGACAGAGCCAATTTTCTCCTCCAGCTCTCCTATACACCTTTAATGAATACGTGTTTCTTTGATTAAATTAACATTTTTTTTGTCTAGCTAATTAGCCTTAAAACCTATGCTGAACTGATCTGGTAGCAACTTCATTACTGCTCATCGGTGCATGTTTGCGACCAATCACTGTCAGCTCTTTCGCCTAATGATTACGGAAGCACTAAGTTTAGCTAATTTCACTTTCTATGGCCATCATCTTGCTTCCCAGCATGAGCCAATCCTCACCCTGAAATCGACCCTGCTTGACAGTGACAGATGTTTTAATCACACGCTTTCATTCATTAATGTCCATCAGCATTGTTGGCCAAGTTTGCAGCAAATGCCTTGATTTGAAACCAAAGCTAATTAAATACTATCTTTGTAATTACCTTAGATAGTTACCCTTTCCTAAGTGGGTCAATATGACAAGGGCTGAAAAATAAAGCCCCACAAGATGCTGAAGAGGGAGGGGAATCCCTCCCTTCCTGAGTCCCTCCCCAGTACAAAGGTAAGAAAGTGTGCATCTGAGAGGGGCTGTTCCACCCTGCTCAACTCTACACTGGGAAACATGCATATCTTTTCCACCTGTTTCATTCTAGGAAGATTGTGGAACATATTGCACTTTTCGGGTCTTTGTTATTAAATAAGATAATACAGACATAGCACTGCAAAGATGCTACTGAATCTTTGTTTCTTGTTTGTTTCTTATCAGCATCATTACCTATCTTTTAGTACTGGCCGCTGAGAGACCCATGCTGTTTTTCCAAGAGGTTCTAATAGTACCAGTCCATCCTTAGCTGCAAAGTGGCATGGTGCCTGGGCCTAGCCAATGAACATTTGGCAGCTCCTGGCAGCAGGGATTAGTTTGTAGCTAGGCATGTTACCCACTGAGACCGATTGTAAGCAGTAAGACTAGATTCTGGGAACTGCAAAGCTCTGATCTACATAGGGCTCGAGGATGCACTCCAAGGTTTCATGTGTCAGAGTCTTGATATCCAATGTGGTGATGCTGAGTGACACGGGACCTTCAAGAGCAGGGACTAGTGAAGGGTTGCACACCGGCCTCCCCTCTTCACTATGGCTTCCTTGTCGCCATGTGGTCTTTCTCATACACTGCTGCCATGGTGACACTGTCAGCTATGAGAAGACATACCCACTGGGTCCTTGCCAAAAAAAACACTGTGCTGTTCAGAAGTTTAGCCTCCAAAACTGCAAACTTGAGAAACCTTTTTTCCTTTGCAAGTACCCTATCTTTTCACTTTCCTTAGGCATTTGCCATTCAGAGACGGCAAGTCAACAACAGCTATCATCATCTTGTAACCACAAAGGGGACACTTCTGAGAAAGGGGTTCACAAAAAGGAAAAGGTGGCCTAAAGAAAGGGAGCCCCCCAAAAATCTGACTTCTGTTGACATTGTTTCAGCTTTTTTAAATAACTGTAGGTGATGATGGATCAGCTCCTAGAATCTTCAGCTTTATGCCCTGATGCAAGACCTTTTTGCCCCAAAACACATGTGACCAAACTAATAATAACTGATATGAACCCCTTTGCAAGTACCCAAAACACTCCTACATTTTCTATTCTATTTCATGTCCACAACAATACTGTCCTGTGGTAAAGCAGGAATTGATATCCTCATTTTTGAAACAAGAAAACTGAGGGATGAAAAGATGGGAACTGGCAAAAGTGCACCAAACAGGGTTGAATTGGGATTTCAAGGTAGATCAACCTTTGTTTCCCTGCTTTGTTCCCTGTTCCTGGTGACCTGTTTGCTTAACTTGGTTCATCCTGGAAAACCATCAGGGGATGGTTTTTGGGGATGATGGTAAAACACATGGATACACCATAGTCTTGGCATCTTCCCGGTTCAAATTCATTCTCCATCACTTACTAGACAGATGACATTTGTCAAATTTAGCAAACTAAGCACCAGCGTCTGCATCTATGATGGGGCAGGGGCATGGACAAAGACTGTTCAGCACACAAGAGACTGGTTCTTCTCTCTCAACCAGAAAAGAGATGTTACTAACTTAACTATATGTGCTGTACATTCAAATATTTTAACTTTAGTCTCTGTGGTTTCAAATGCCTACCATCTAGTCAGCTCAAGAAAAATAGTCACAGGCTCAGAACGACAGCAATGTCCACATCCTGCCCTTATGTCAATTTGGTAATCTAAAGTGTTTCCCAGAACCTTTTCCAAAATAAGAAAATGACAAGTCAAGCTATTTTCAGTCAAGAAGGATTATCCAATCTTGTGTGTCTAATTAGTAGGGATGAGCTGAAGTTCACAGCAGAGAGGATGTCTATTTTTGAAGTCAGTTTTAAAAAGAAGTTGCTTTCTAGGAAGCTGGAAAATGTCTACTTCCATTTCTTCTGAGTTCTGTGATCTGGGGCAAGTGACTTAAGTTCTCAAAGTCTCCGTTTCCTCATTTTGCAATGAGAATATTATTATCTGCTTCTGTGTTAGTAGAAAATAAAGCTAAAAATGTGCTGAAAATTGTTAACATAGGGCTCCAGTTGTAATCCTTTGAAGACTTTGCTTGTGAGAAGGCCTGTGGCTGAAGTTTGAGAACATGTAGTTTGGCAATCAATACCCCACCATTATTCCCAGAGCTGGCAATAATGGCCGTTTACTTTTCCTCTGTTTGTACAAACACTATGGTTTATGCTGAACACAGCCTTTTGGAAGTGCAATATATCCCAGGCACAGACTACTTCTGACTAGTCCCCTAAAAAAGAGTTTCCCTGGTTGGTTGGCAACATGCATTTTTGGAGGAGTTGAGGGCTGTCTCTGTGGCTCTACTGAGAGAAGATTCTGAACGGTCACATCTGATTTTCAGTGGGCTTTAACCCATGCACTTATTTCTTTGCTGGTTGTACTTAGTATCCTTTTGCAGAAAAAAAAGACAATCTGAGGTGCAAAACTATAGGCTGGATTCAATAAATATTCCTAGAAAATTTCCAAACCTGAGGGTGTTCTTGAAGACATAAAATATTTGGTGTAGTGTGTAGCTTATAAACATAAATATGGAAATTCCATCCAGTAGGGTGGCCTGCCTGGAGGACAGTGAGTCCCCATTCTGTACCCCTCCATCCTATTCTGAATGGCAGCCCAGCTGGAGGACAGTGTGTCAGTGTTCTGTGTCCCTCCATTCCAACCTGGAGGATGGGCTGGTGGGAAGACAGTGAGTTTGAACTCTGTGTCTCTCCATTCCATCCTGAAGGGTGGCCTGGCTGGCAGACAGTGAGTTCCCACTCTGTGCCCCTCCATTACACCTCAGAGGGCAACCCGGATGGAAGACCATGAGTCCACACTTCGCACTTCTCCATTCCATTCTGGAGGGTGGACAGGTTTGAAGTGAGTCAGTTTGTGATCTGGGCTTCAGCCAATGCATCCTGGTGAATGAGTTGGCTGTAAGAATGTAAGACTGAAGGAAACCTCAAGACCCAGGACAACAGCCCAGTGACAGATGCGTACAGACCTCTGGAGAGAGAAGTAATCAGTGAGGCCAGTAATGTGGAAGTATCTGAAGCACCAGTGAGGAGTCAGCAGTTGGATGCTGGAGAACTCCACTGACACAAAACCAGTCTCAGCCCCCACGTCCAGATGCCAAGATCAGGTCCATAACCAACATATCTCTGGGATGCAACACAGACACTAACACAGAACTGTAAACAGCAGAAGAAACTGAACATAGACACCTCTACAAGTCCACCGGCAGCCATCAGGAACCAGGAGTCACTTCTGGTGGGGAGAACCAGCCAACTAAGCTACCATGCACCTGCCACCATCGGGGAGCCTCAGAGTAGCTGTGCATGTCTAGAGAAGACAGCCCTGCAACCCAATGCTACCCTGGAAACCTAGGATAGGAGAAACCCAGGTGCATGACCCATTACCCTACACTGTGGAGGGACAGTGCCTGGGACCTCACAACCTGCTTGCCTAGAAGAACCCAGGAAAATGTCAAGACAAAGAAGTGAAAGGCAGTCTCTGGCCTCAACCCATGCAGAGGAAGTCCAGGAGATGCACATATGGAAGAGATAGGAAGTCACACACCTGAAGTTTCTGAAGTGATGGCAACCGAAGAAAACAAACAACTTAATGAGGCTATAAAAGAAATTAGATCAGAAATGCTATCTCAGGTATAAGAAGAAATGAAAAACATGATAAAAGAATTGCTGAATGTATCTAAAGAAGACATGGATAAAAAATAAAGGAGCATAGGAAAATGAGGGAAACCTTGAATGAACAACATAAGAGAGATATAGAATCCATGAAACAGATTCAGAGATATCCAGGAAATTAAAAACTTCATCAAAAGCTGGCAAAACTGCTTGAAATAAACTGAAGATAAACTTTCAGACCATGAAGACAGGTTTACAGCTAGGGACCATGAAAGGAAAGATCTCTTAAAAATAACAAGAAACCAGGAAATAACAATTCAATGGAAGCAAGATGATGCAAAGAAAAATAAGAGTCAGAAGTGTCAGTGAAAAAGCAAGGGTCAACACAAATGGCATAAAAAGACTATTTACAGAAGTAATAGCAGAAAACTTCCTAACCATGGGGAAAGACCTGACATATAGATAAGTGAGGCATTTAGAACTCCAGCTAGCCATAACCTAAATAAATACACACCCAGACATATAATAATCAAGATACCAGAAATTCAGCACAAGAACAGAATATTAAGGGCTGCTAGAGGAAAGAAACAGATCACCTACAAAAGAAAACCCATCAGACTCACAACAGACTTCTCAACACAAACCATCAAATCAAGAAGAGATTGGAGTGAAGTATTGCAAGTCCTGAAAGAAAACAACTTCCAACCCAGACTCATGTACCCTGCAAAGCTTTCTTTCAACATTAATGGAGAAACAAGATACTTCCATGACAAAGAACAACTCAAGGAATTCATGACCACCGAACCGACTCTACAAAGAATACTAAAGGACATTCTAGATAGAGATAAAAATGACCCTGGTCTCAGGAACAGTGGCAGAGGGGGACCATCAAGCAGGGCAGACAATTGAAGGAGGGGAAAAATAGGGAGCCAATGGCAGGAAAATAGCATGGCAGAGACAAGGCAATGCAAGATGGCTGTAACCATTAATGTAGTTGGCCTCAATTCACCAATAAAAAGAAACAGGCAGAGTGGATCAAGAAACTGGATCCATCAGTATACTTTATCCAAGAAACACATTTACCTCGAAAGAAAATTCATAGGCTGAAAGTCAAGGAGAGAAAACAATGCTCCATGTGATAGGGAATAAGGAAAAGGCAGGGATAGCTTGTCTATCAACAGCAGAATGGATAAGAAAGATATTGCATTTTTATACAATGGAAAGTTACTCAGCTATCATGAAGGATAATCACGAGGCTCTCATAGGTAAATGAATGCAACTTGAGATCATGCTCATGGATAAAACGGTTCAGCATCACATGGGTGAACATCGTGTTGTCTCCCTAGTACAAGAGACTGAGGGAGTTAGTGGGATCCAAAATGCATAATACATATTGTGAAAGTGAAAGGGGTGGAGGCATCTGAAAAGGGAAGGTGGGAGCCCCTGTTAATTTCCTATTATTTTGTTTCTAAACCATGTATTGTCTTCATTGTTCTGTTTTGTTTGGTTTTATTCTGTTTTGTAATGTTTGATTTTATTATATTGGATGGTATGGGCAGCTATTTCAAAGATAACAAAATACATTATGGTAGCCATTGTTGATTTCCTATTATCTAGTTTTGAAGCCCTGCATTGTTTTCATTGTTTTGTTTTGATTGATTTTATTCTATTTTGTTTTGTTTGATTTTGCTTTGTTTGGTGGCATAGGCAGCTACTTTGAAGATAACAAGAGGCATTATGGTAGCCATTGTTGATTTCCTATTGTCTTATTTTGAAGTTCTGTGTTGTGTTCGCCCTTTTGTTTTGATTGGCTCTACTCTGTTTCGTTTGGTTTGGTCTTATTCTCTTCAAAATAAAAAAATAAATAAACATGCAGTAAATACATATATTTATCAAGGTCATGGTGTTAGTCTACTAATCTTACTGCTCTGAAAGAAATCACAGGCAATGATGATCTTGGTGTGGTAAGACTAAAACTTTGAAAGCTTTCCAATGTCAGCTTCTTTTTGAGAGGAAAGTGAAAACTCTATTTCAAATATATCCTCATGCATATCTGAAGGGCTGATTAGTTTATCTATATAGAATCAGAGGCGATTTGGTGCCTTTTTTCTGAGAACACAAAGGTAAGACATGCTAGTGCCCATCAGCAAACATGCTCCCACTGCAAAGGAATGTTAGAGTATGCAGTAACAGGCTAGGTGAAAAGAATAAGAAAACTCACTTGATGCAAAATATGACCTACATAAATTAAGGCTATGCACAGAGGAAACAATATATTTTGTATAACCACATCGACAGAAAGTTTCTCAATAATGATAGGAGATTTTCTGTGGTGGGGGAGGATGGCATGAGTGGGGCATATGAATGAAAGGATGTATGTTAGTCCTAAAATGAGAAGAGATCTTTGTTTGGATCAACAGTAAAAACATGCCAGGAATATAAGACTATGATTAACTCAACCTTCTGCAATTGAGAACCAAAATAAATCTGTTTAATACTCTACAGTGATGGTAAGGACAAGGGTGCTAACTTTAATTCACTATGTACTAGGTATGTATTTTTCACATGTTTATTTCATCCTTACTACAATTGGGTGAGGTATGCAGTGTTAAAATCTAAACCTTATGAGTAAGGATATTGAAGCATAGAGCAGTAGAGTAACTTCTCAAGATTACAGTTAATAGACCTGAGAGAATAAAGACTGAGCCTAGAAGAGAACCCAAGCATTGATAAAAGGTTGGTGAGGCTTAGTCTGTGTCTGCATGATCACTGCATCTTGGACCTATTCCTGAGAGGATGACTTCCTTTCTTCCCTGTAGCATTTTTTGGAGCATATGCTATGTATTAGACACTGTTCTCACAATCCAAATTCTCATATTCAACAAAAGAAATGAGGTAAGACACAAGTTGAATCTTCATATCCAATGTATGGGGCACTCCAGTAGACTTGCCTACTTCAACACTTTAATATTTCCTATGTTGGGGGTTTCTACAAACCCTTGTGAAGCAGAGCCTCATGTATTTTCTCTAAGACTAAACTCACACTATGAATTTTGTGTCTGAGTAAATCAATCAGTTTGGGTGGAAATGCTGTAGACATTCCAGCATTCATGATTCATAGATTTCATGGTACCACCTTTCACATAAGTACCCAAATTCTCCCAAGTACCTAAAGCAAACTATAAAAGGAAGCATTGTCCTTATTTTACATCGATGGTTCCTAAGTAGGACACAGAGATACTTTGGCTCCCTGGGAACATCAGCAATGTTTGAAGACACTGCTGGCTACTTCAGCTGGACACAGTGCTGAACCTGCTATGGTGCACAGGATACAACGGTCAGTAAAAGTTAACCCGGCTCAAAATGTCGTCAGTATTTGTGTTGAAAATCTCTGCATGACACATGAACAAACTGAAGAAATTATGCACTATAGTGTTCATCAATTTGAGAATTTGAGTATCAGCTAATCTTGCTAATGAACACCAAGCATCTAGCTGCAAGACTATTTGCAGCACCCTCCTTAGGATTTCAAGCAAAGATTCTGTAGAAAGCTGCTGTGATGCCTGTGCCATCAATTATATTTGAATGGAAGGTGGAAAAAGCCAAAGAGGATTACTTTGACAGATACTTGTTCTAAAACAGGCTTTCTTTGTTGTCTGAGAAAGGGAACAAAAGACAAAAGAAAAAACTCATGACTTTGTTATTGGGTCACATCATTCTGATCAGAATGCATGGGTCAGAACCCACATTTGGGGATCTAACTGCACCATTGTTTTGAACATTTTGTTTCTATCTTATATAACCTGATTTTTATTTTTACTTAGATTCTTGCTCACAGCAAATATTTCCCCCAAGCGAGCAGTTCTAGGCCCTCAAAAAGCAATTGGAATGGGAAAAAGAGGCCTAGTGATAAGATCAAGATATGAACTATCAACCCCGGCTACTGGGTGATAAGTTTAACTTTCTGACCTTCATTGGAAACCACATTAGTAAAGTGCTGATAAAACACTCTGAGCCAGTGGCTTGAAGGTGTATGTTTCCAAAAGTACTCTGCGGACTCCCGGGCTGGCATAAAGCAATGCTGTACTTATCTCCGTAATCTCCAGAGGGCAGATGCTGTCATTTCACATTTATCCCAAGTGCTGTGCCAGGTAAAGGCTTGCTGATTGGGTATTAGCACTTATCCTTAAACCAGACCCTAATCAGACATCTTTCCAAAGGCACAAAGGAGAAAGCAAAGGAATTTCTCAGCCTTTGTAAGTAACATCCGGGATGGGATTCGGAGCTGCCTCTCTTTAGGCCACAAGTAAGAGCCTCAAGTGCTACCAAGAGCTCTCATTTACTTAAGGGCCATTTTAGCATTTCAAATTTTACAGCTGTGGTGATCTAACCTATCTGCTCATGAGGCTGCCCCCATTCCTTCTCGAGTTACGCCCTTTATACTCGGTCTCTATTTAAGAGCACACTAGACAGAGCACATTTAAACCCCAGAACAATGCCATGAGATTACAGCTTGTGGTTGGATTTCTTTTGTCCTGGGAACAGTTCTCCTGTCCTGTGTGTTTCACAGCCATTGCCAATTGTGAAGAATGCTGGCAGTGGCTAAAGAATAAAAATGACAACTCAATTTTCTGGAGATCCAAACACCAATAGCAAAATGACAGAGAAAGAAAAAAAAAGTTACCTTAATTACACATACCAGAGTTCTTGAAAATGAAATGGATAAATGTGTGTGTTATAGGGCGAGTCACCCTTAACTAAAATGCTTAAAATTCAGAAGTGCATCAGGCTTTGATTGTTTTTTCCCCCAAAATTTGGACTATTCATATTTAAACAATGAGACATCTTAGGGATGGCACTCAACTTTAAATATAAAATTCAATTATGTTTCCCTTACAACATATAAACATAGCCTGAAGGTAGTTCAGTTCTACATTATTAAAATAATTTTGTGTACAAAGCAAAATTTCATGGTACAGCATTTTCTACTGAGGATATGGTGCCAGAACTCAAAAAGTTAGAGATTTTGAAACACTTTGGATATGAGATTAGGTCTGATCAACCTGTATTGTACTCAATGAATATGAGTTTGGAAGGCAAAGTCTCAAGCTCTTGTACTAAGAGAGAGGGGTTAAGAGATAAGGTAGAAAGCAGGCCCTGAAGAGTAACAAAGCTTGTGTGAAATTTTGCTGGGGCTATCACTAAAGTACTTCTTACAGTAAAACATACTAAATTTTAAGTAATTTGCAATGTAAGCTGCATTTATGGTTCCAAAATGACATGCAACCGTATGTTCAGCCAATAGCCTTCTGTTGGTAAAATTCTGCAGGACTTGTGGCTTGAATTATGTTTAACATGTAGAACAGCCACATAGGCTGATCACTGAGAATATCCATAAACCGAACTAACACATGGAAAGCAAAAATTCAGAGCCAGAAGTGAAAGTGCAAAGGTTAGGTGTTATGGTTGATGCATTGTGTTAACTTGAAAAGTTTAGAAGTTTAAGGTACTCAGCAGGGGACCAGGGTCCTTACTTTGTAAACATTCTCATCCTGCGCAAGAGCAGGACATGGAGATTTTGTGAGTACTACATCTACCCTGTCGGTCTGGGGTTGTGGGGGGGCACTGCATACAATATAAGGGAGGAGAAGAGTCTTGCTCTCATCCCACTTTTACACTCGTTGCTTTGCCATCTTTTGCAGCCTTGAAGTGCTGTCCCTGTGCCACACCACCCTGCCTTGGAGCCAGCTGATTATGGACTGAAACCTTCACAAACTGTGAGTTAAATAAGCCTTTTCTTCTTTCACTTTGGGTGTTGGGTATTTTGTCCCTAGCCATGAGAGAAAAGTAACCAAGACATTAGGTATCTGACCTCCAAGAATTTCTGATGATACTAAAAAAGAACTATTAAATCAATGTATAGTAGAAAGTTCGAGTTTATTTAATTTAAATTTCAAAGGGCATACTTTTAGAATAAAATAACAATATAGACTGATGCTCAGCCTTGTTAAAATGTAAATCTCTTGAAGGTGAAGATTGATCTGATGTTTGTTGCTTTTTTTACTTGACTTTCCAATGATTTTTGCAGTGCGAGACCCATAACAGAGATTCAATAAATACCTATGTATGAATGAAAAAGTTTATAAAACTAAGTGTAGTGTACCCAGTTCACAGACAAAAAACTCAATGCTTATATGAGATATGCAATTTATCCAGACAGAGTCTGTAGATTCCAAGTCAGGATGCGAATCCATGCTGCTGCTTTCCCTACACTACCCAACATACCGGCAACCTGATTATTATGAAATTTTGACTGAACTGAGGTAGTGGAAAATCTCTGAATACAGTGTGTAATCCAGGTTGGGTTATTATCCTCCTTACTAACAACATTTTAAAGAGCATGAGAGAAATCAGGTCATCTCTGTTCTGAACCCTAGTGTATACACTTTAGAGCTTCTTCATAACAGTTTTCTGTAAAGTATACCATGGAGATCATTTAGTGTTTATTTTACTTTTTATTTTCAAGCTCTGCCAAACTAAGCATTTGATTTAGGGAAAATAACAGGTTTGAAAGAAAGACATCAGGAAACTTAAGCATAACAGATGCTTGCTTCCAGACACCTAATTGAGCTGAATTGAAAGCCCCAGTCTAGATCCTAAAAGCCATAAATGTCGGCTAAGTACAAGTGAATCACAACTACTTGGGCACACGGATCACCAACAGATAGCTGTTCCAGAATCATAGCATCTAAAATGGCTCTCATCTTATCATCACCTCTGAGGAATAAGATAATCCTTCTAGTAGGAAGCAGTTTTCATTGCTAATAGATAGTAACTATAGCTTGAAGCTAATTGTCTAGGCAATTACACAGCAAAGAATCTTTTTAAAAAGCTGTGATAGAAATATCACATTGATCTCTTACATGGCATAAACCTCCATAAGTTTGCCCCACCATGCTGAGAAGAAGCAGAGGTTTCTTTGTAAAGTAGAAATGGAAATTAGAACCTGGCTTCTGTTGAGATGGGTTTTTATGCAAATTGTACAGAAATATTAGGCAAAGACATTCACAGTCCTGCAAAATTCATAGAAAATTAGTAACAAGAGATTTGGTACATTATGGAGAACTTATCCAATATTCTCTAAGCTTCTAATGGCATAAGTTTAGCAAAAATGTCCCCGAGAACAAATTTCCTTTGTGATTTTCCTCATGTTTCACATATTTCTTATGTGCTTCCCTTTTGAAATAGCTTCCCTTGCATCTAGAACCTAGGGCACATTTTCAGATGTAAAAATCTCTTGGTAGGAATTCACTGAAATTTGTAATTTGACCTCATGCACACCATAAAGACAGGAATACAGGTAATACTTAAAGAAGTACAAAGCAGTTTTTTTAAAAGATAATAAAAGCAAGCAAAATAAAACAGAATAAAGCCAATCAAAACAAGACAGTGTAAGTGACACAGGACTTCAGAACAATAGGAAATCACTAATGCTAACCATAATGCCTCTTGTTGTTTTCAAAATAGCCACCCATACCTTCAGACATAGTAAAAATCAAACAAGACAGAACAGAATAGAACCAGGAAAAACAAAACAATGAATGTAATAAAGGACTTCAAAATATGATAAGAGTAAATCCAAAATGGCTACCATAATATATCTTGTTATCTTTGAAATAGCTGCCCATGCCATCAGATATAATAATGTCAAGCAAAACATAACAGAATAAAACCCAACCCAACAAAACAATGAAAATGATACAAGATTTCAAACCAAGCTGATAGGGAATTAACAATGGCCATCAGCTTCAGTAGGAGATCTCCCACAGATACTACACTGCATATTGTTATCCTCTGAACAGATGATCAGACTACTGACTTTAGATCAGCAAAGTCAGTGAAACACTAAATACTCCAAGCATTAAATTGTATTTTACCTCAACAGCTATTATTGTAGCCTGTGTTTCTCCAGATCAGGTGGTCACTTAGGGTGGGGGACAGGGGTTGGCTCTTTTTATTTCCCAGTCCACGTGCTGGAAGAGGCTGGCATCTAGCTCTTCCCCTAGCAGCCTACTCATGGCACTGATTCACAGGGAGGGCTTGCTTCCTGGTGACTTCTTGATCTCTTCCCTTGCAGTCTGTGGTTGGCGCTGACTCACAGGAAAAGGCTGGCATCTGGCTGTCTCATCAGTGGCCCGCACATGGCACTGATTTACAGGGAGGGCTTGCTTCTTCGTGACTTCTTGTTCTCTTCCCTCACAGTCTGCGAATCATTTTTTGAAGAACTAAAATGTTGGCAATCTGAGCCAGGCACAGTGGTACACACCTATAATCTCAGCACTGTGGGAGACTGAGGCAGAAGAATTATAAATTTGAGCCAAGCCTGGGCAATTTAGCTACTTAGTGAGACTGAGTCTCAAAATTTAAAAAAAAAGAAAAAGAAAAA
>RJWT010018947.1:0-18638 GCA_004365215.1 Cuniculus paca
CAATCATTTGGGGGCCATAATCTATTGTTCTATAAGTTCTATCATACCTAGGGTAAAAGGGACTGTAGGACCACAGGAAGTAGCCACTTGTTTTAATTATTTTAAGGTCTTAAAGGAAACACTGTCATGAAGAAACACAACTTGTGCCAGATTACTGGGAACTTGAACTTCAGTAAAAGGATAGACATGTTAAAAATCCTCCGTGAACTCTCCCACATGTCTGATTTCTTTTAGTGACAATTGCAAGGGGGAGAGAGAAAACAGCTCTCTCCTCTTAGAGGTGGAAGTTCCAAACTGTGATGCTGCAAAATTTCTCTGAGCTGAAAAGGTGCAAATTGCTGCTCGTGGTTCAGTTAGGGTTATCAGAGTGGCTGTCATTTTGCCATCTTTTTCCTGCTTGGGACTTAATTTTAAAATAGTGCTCTGAGCCAAATACTTTGTGATCATCCCAAAAACTTATGACTATTAAAGCACTCCCTAATGCAAATCCACAAAAGTAAAGTAAATACATGAATCAAGAATACAACAAGAATTTCTATATACATCTGTGGTTTTGGGGAACCTGTTTGTCCCATGTTTTACTGATATGGACTAGTATTGATGATGTTAATGTGCTCGGTATTGAGGATATCAATACACTTTTGGACTCAATACTGATGATACTGGCAGGTTCAATACTGAGAATATTGATATACCTCCCTTCATTTTGTGCACACACTAGAGGTGTCCTTCTTACCTGCTAAATGACAAATTTCCTGTGCCTCAGGTCCTGGTTTGGGTGCCACATGCAGCGTCCAGTGCAGCCCTCAAATTTCCTGGGTAAAGACTGTGAAGGGCAATGAGAAGTTGAAGAAATAAAGACAAGACACAGAAATCTGGGATAAGGTGGTGCCTTCCCTCTTTTCAGATGGGATGAAAGGAACTGCTCAACCACTACAGTGCCTTTATTTATACACTTGGGAGGTCAATGTCAATTTCAACATTTTTGCTTTGCAACTTTGTATGGCTCACCTGAGCACCTCATGTTCTTGGAGCTGTAACAGCTTGTTTACTTGGGTCCCTCATACTCTCTGTGTTCTCAGGGCTAGCCTTGTTTTAGCTCCACACATGGGACTGATCTCCAGCTTCAACACTCCCCACAATTGTCTTTGATTGTTTTGTAAATATTTACTATTCTCTGTTCTATAACAATAGAAATAATCCTGTAGAGATCTGATGGTGATATAAATGCTTCTTGATCATAGAAATGCAAATGGATTTTGTCCAGCAAAGCTGTATTTGATTTCCTGTATTAGAAGAGGCCTCTGTTGTATGTATTAGAAGATTTACTTCAATATTCCTAAATGTTTATTATATGTGTATATCTGTTCTTGAGGTTCTCCTTTGTACTAATTATAACATATTACTGATTCTTTTCATCAACCGGATTGAGAACAAAATTTTTGATGTGTGTTATTTTAAATTTGTTTGTGAGTTATAATTTCACCTGATTTAAAAAATAATGACCTTTTAACACTCCCATAACCTATCAGTTGGGAATAGTGAAAACAATTTAGAGCCCCTATTGCCAGTCTTAAATCCCTACTTTGTCATTTGCTGATTTAGTTTCTAAATTTTAAAAATTATTTT
Organism: Cuniculus paca; assembly: GCA_004365215.1. Classification (NCBI taxonomy): domain Eukaryota; kingdom Metazoa; phylum Chordata; class Mammalia; order Rodentia; family Cuniculidae; genus Cuniculus; species Cuniculus paca. The sequence goes on from RJWT010018947.1 coordinate 1,630, forward strand.
ACTTTACTATTTGTAATACTATTTTTACCAGGTTTTAGGGTGCTGGAGTCTCCTTCTGAAGGTGGTTTCTAGATTCTTTCTGTTCTAAGGGAAGAGTTGGTCAAGGCAAGCCCAAATGATAGCAAAGTTTTGTTAAAGGTAGGAAACGAAACAGGCTCTGCAGAGTGAGTTAGACCAAGTAAAAGTAGGAAAAGAAGTACACCCTACAGCATGAGCGTAGGCTATCCTGCAAGAGAGAACACAGTGGCCACAAGCTCAACGTGAACTGTCCTTTTAGTATCACCCACTCCTCAAGCTGCAGGTCTAGGCTCTCCTATAGAAAACCTGCTTGAAATTTCCTACAGAGCTTTCAGAAGTATTCTGTGCATCTGCTACAGGATCGTGCCATACCTCTTTTCCAGCCAGTTTTAGCCATACTCTACCTCCTGTCTCACTATGACTGAGAAGAAGAGCCTCTAGAAGCTTTCTGCCTGGAATAAAATAATCTGATACATATGTCTTAGTTTGGAGTTTACCTCTTAGCAGTTTTTGGGGTATTCTAAAAGAGTGTAACAAATGTGGTGGGTAGAAACTGGAGTATTTTATTATGCTCATAATAAATTCCATGGAAAAGAGAAACATAGCCTTGAAATTCAAATTGCAGAAGAGCATTTTGACCTAGGTATAGAGGTATCACTGAAACTTGTTGTGTTCAATGTAGTCTTTTTTGAAAGTGCACCCCCTCAGACCCTCATTGAGATTAGAGGTGTATGTCACCATGCCTTGTTGAGGGCCATATATGCTTTACACCCTTTGTAGCAAGCAACAACTTTGAACTTTTCTTACCATTTCAAACACTTTTTACAGTGAAGATCAATAACTCAAATTTGAAGATTCCATTTGTATATCTCATCCCTTCCTGTGTTGGGTTAGATATCATCTAGAAACTAAGTATAAAATGAAATGCAGAAGAGATAAAATAGATTTTCTCTGAATATTGTGTCTAGAGGGATATCTAGAAGACAAGTAAACATAACTTCCAACTTTGGAAAAGGAGGTCAAAATAGTAGTTGAATTGATTAAGAAAATGAAAGGCAAATTTCTACAGAGATTTCTAGGTTAATATGATAATAGGAAATAGGGAAAATTCTAAATTGTCTTTGCCTGCATTAGTTATGCTTTTCAGCTTTTATATTTAGCTTTATACCCTTCATATATTTTCTAAACTTATTCACACTAAGGTTTATTCATTTATTCAACGTATGAATACTAAGAGCCTTTTAACACATGAAGCTCTGTACTAGCTACTGGAAATAAAATGGTGATTCACAAGGTCTTTGCCCTGGATTAACTCAGGGTCTGATAGGTTTATTTGCTGTGCTACCCAGAGAATTACATGGTCTTTTTCAGCTTGCCTTAAAGGAATGGACTGATCACTGTGGAATATTTGGTATCAGTTGCAGTCCAGGAATGGAAGTGTTTAGCATGTGTGGGATGATGGTACGTGAAAGAAAGAGGGAGAAGGAGCTCTTCCAAGACTCCCTAAAACACCTGCTGAGTCTGTTTTACCTCCCCAGCATGCCCTTCCTGCTTTAGGAGGGACAAGAAGCATGTGGAGCATGAAGTAAAAGGAAGATGACTTTGGAGGGTTGCAAATACAGTTATTTGACTTACTATGTAACTTTCAGTAAATTTGTTAATTGCTTCAAATGTCAGAAGTTTCATCTATAAAATGAGCCTGCAAATGTCTACTTCACAGTTATTGCAAAAATTAAGTCTATAGTAGTATCTGTGCACTGCTCAGTATTTATTAGGAGTTCTTAAGTTATTTCTTTCTGTCCTCATAATGGTCAAAGTTCAACCTCCAACTTAGGCTTGGTGGCTCATTTACAGTAAATCCTCAGATTCAAGTTTCAAACTTCCATGGATATGAATGAACTTTGCATTATGAACATTTGTAGATGGAACAAATCATGGAAGTAGTTCACATGCCTGCTGAACATTGTCACAGCTGTACTGCTACGTGCTTACTGTATGGTGTGACAGTGTACAGTACGGTCAGGAACTTCCTGTATTTGTGTGTGTTTAGTTTTTCTATGCTTTACATTGTATATCTGTGTCAAAAGGGTAAGACTCACTTTATTGAACTTAACAAGCAACGTGACTTATAAACATTGGCGACTTACTTAACTTCAGTGAATATTTGCTTCAGTGTGTTCATCTGTTATTCTTGTAGGAGGTGTTCTTGGAAGGGGCTAGCAACTATTACGATGGTGTCTCTGATTGGTGTTGGACCCTGAGCAAGTGACTAATAAGGTCGTGCTCATTCTGAGGTAGGAAATTTCTTTCTTGCAGACTGTTGGTGGCTGGTTATATCCTGTCAGCTATTTGGAGATCTGTGCATTCCATGGCCTCATGAGATCCCTGCCTGATGGCCTTTTTTGGGTGTGTGACTATAAGGCAAACTGGATTCTCTGAGGGAGGGGGTATTTGGGGGGCATGCTGTAGAAGGGACTCTCAGTCAGAAAGGAGAGTTGGAAGTTTGTTAATTAAGTCCCCACCTTCCTCACTCATCCACAGGATAACTCTAAATTGTTGCCACATTGTCTCTTGCACAATGCCTAGTAGGATTGCCCAGGATAGCAACATTTTTATTAACATACTCTGTCTTATTTGACTTCCTTCCTTCCTTTGAAGAGATTTCAGAAGATCTTGGACCCAAATATTTGATTCAGGATCTAATTTGGTGGATCCCAAACCAAAACCAAGCCTAGGGGAGACTGAACTGGGAAAGCTGGAAAAACAGTCTAGAGTTGAAGTCTTTAAAGAAAGGGCTTCATTTATATCTGGAGCAGATTCATCCAAACATCCAGTCTAATGGGCAAGGTCGAGGTTGTACACAGGAAATATGGCTGTGAATCAGAACCCAGGCAGAAATGAGATTAGCTTTGGTAAAAACTAAGATACTCTAACTTGTCTCTATGCCTGACTGGCATTTAGGTGTATCAGGCAGGGTTGAGACAGGCGATGAGGGGTGTTGGCAGAGGACTTAGGAAGTTCCTGCTGGGTGGTATGGTTTCCTGCTTAGCATCCTTGCTTCCAAGAGGAATAACTTCCATTTTGTTCCAGTTAGATAGAACAGTTGCTTTTTAATGGTGGTTGCAGAGACAAAAAAGACTTTAATATTTCATTGGCAGGTCCCATCTAGAAATGACGAACCCCTTTCCTGGATGATGTTCCCTGCAAAAGCTGCTAGCTCATGGGTGCTTGGGGACTGTAGCGGATATTGAGATCTCTGCAGATAAATTTTTTAACCTTGATAAAGTCAGTGGGAGTTTAATGAGTAGCTGAGTTTGTAGGAAAGGAGATAAATATGTAGGCAACCAGGAAATAGAATTATAACATTTCCTTACTTCACTAGACTTGGGAAACTAGATGAATAGAAGACTGAAAAATACTCTAATTCATGGAAACACATGGATGAGAGTGTAATAGCTCTCCCTTTCTTCTCCATTTTCCCTCCTTCATCAAGAAAATAAAAATGAGCATTTTGTGCTGTGATGCAGTAGGAATTTAATTGGGTGCTGATGATTCAATTTAGCTTGTAATTAGCTGGCAGAGAGACTATAAGTGCCAAAAGTAGCAGCCTGACTGTCTTTTTCTTAAGTTGTTGACATATTTCACACAAATTAGATATTGATTTATGGCGCCACAGATGACTGGCTTCACGAGGCCACATGGCACATACCCTGGAGAATGAGTGACCAAACTTCAAGTCAGAAGTTTTCAGCTGGTCTCAGTGAAGCTGAGGGTTCCTCTTCATTTCAGCCTTTAAACAATGAGTGAGACTGGAATTCTTTGTTCCCCTGTCTTAAGTAGTAACTGAACGTTTAGAGAAAGTGTGATTTATTTACCTTTGAAAACAGACCTTGCAGTTCAGTCATGGTTCCAACAGATGGAGAATATCACTTGATCATAGAGTTGAGCTAAGAAGCAGGGGTCACTCAGCTAGGAGGTTTATGATAATTACTTAATCTCCATGATAACCCTAGATACTATTTTCATTTCCCTTTACAGATGGAGAGCAGGATTAGAAAGTTAACTTGTCCAAGTTCATACTGTCAATCATGGGAAGAGCAGGAATTAAAAATCTCTTACATCCAACTAAATTTTAATCAAATGACTACTATTGATCACCTTTGCCTCTCTGTCTACACTGCTTGACATCTTCTGATTCTATTTAGATTGAATATCCTGAGAGACATCATTGTTAACCAGACAACCCTCCCTGGTCATATCCAAGCTGTCATTTTCCAAATGACCTTGAGAAATGCAAGCAGACAGGACTACTTGATTTACCTGCAACTCTGTGCCAAGCCACATCAGCTGAGTAAGCATTTCTATAATGGATATGAGTTTCTTTCCCCTATACTTGAATTTGTTCATACTGTCTGATCTTCTGATAAGCACACTAACACTAGAATCCTGAAGTAAGGAAAGACTGCTGGAATACACTTTCAATCATATGTTAAAGCATTAGCTCTACCGTGGCCTCTGAGCTTGAGATATTCATGTAAAACCTCACTGCCCACCTTGCTCTTGCTTTATGAACTACTACAACCACACAGGCATGCTCAGCCTTTTATAGTCTACCCTGCTACATTACACAGTAGGGACATGATAGCCAAAGTCCCTGATTTCCATACTGGTACCTTTTCTTCTTTCCCGACTGAGCATATTTGGAAAACAATCATCTCAGTTGCCAGTCTGACTTCAAAACAACATAAATGAATCTCACTTTTCATTTATTAATGTGGCAACAGAGATCATCAGAGAAAAGTCTGTCCCACTAATGTTGCAACTGATGTCATTAATCGTTGCCTTTTGCTTTTTTAAAAAATGTATCCACTGAATAAGCCTGTGATGACTAATGTAGTTAAAGAATTCATGCCCATTTTCCTTGGGGTGGAATTAATTATTTATCACCACTTCAAAACGTTTGAAATCTACTTGGTTGACATGCCCATTTAACTATCTTAGTCCTAGCATGGAAGATTTTCAGGATTCTGACTGGGCCCTCAATGAATTTCACCGAGTCAGTGGTCATATTTCCCCCTGAGACAGGGAGTTGCAAGCATGTTTGATATTACAAAATACCTGGGAAGAAGATGTTTTTCTCCCCATCTTAAAAATACAAAGTTAGAAGAAAAAAAATACAAAGTTAGAATCAGGGGGAGGGGTATCTATAATTTAAAAATCATCCCTTTGACTCTTTAGTTATAACTAGGTTTCAGCCACTCTGTTCAGTCCAACACTTCTCTCTTGTACAAGAGTGGATTTATTTTCCACCAAAGCATGTAAAAATGTGTTGGTTTTCTCACCAAATCATTCATTCATTGGTTCATCTAGTTAATTATTTGGTTGGCACTAAAACTAATCACTGTTGGGGTGTCAAGTATGGATAAGATGGTCCTCATGCTCAGAATTCAAAGATATGCTGTGAATCTTAAGAATCTATATCATAAAATATGCAGTCTACTTTGCCAGAGATAAGTATAAGATTAATTCAGAATTGACTCGGTTATTTGTATTTGTGTAAAGGACTGAAGACAAATGAATCATCATGGTTGACTGAATGGTAGGATTCTCCATATTTCTGATTGTGTTGCTCTGTTCTGCTAGTCAAGGCTTGAGGTTCAAAAAACACATGCCCAGCCTCTTAAGATAAACTTCTTGGAGATTGAACAAGATATCAGAAAATGCAAAGATAGCCTTTACTTATGGATAAGAAGAACCAAATGTCTTGGTTACTTTTCTCTCATTGCAGGGACAACACCTGACACCCAAAGTGAAGCAAGGAAAGGTTTATTTAGCTCACAGTTTCTGGAGATTTCAGTCCATAATCAGCTGACTCTGAGGCAGGGTGGCGTGGCACTGGAGCAACACTTCAAGGCAGCAGCCAGAGCGAAAAGGAAGAAACTGCAAGCCTCTTCTCCCTTATATTGTACACAGGCCACCCCCGCCCCCTCAGGGTGGTTGTAGCACTCACAAAATCTCCTTGCCCTCCTTTGCACAGGATGAGGATATTTACAAAGAACCCTGGCTCCCTGCTGAGTCTCTCAGTTAAACTTCTAAACTGCTCAAATTGACACAATGTATCAACCATAACACTAACATTGTAAAAATGGCCATCTGTTACACAGATTTAATGAAATATTAATCAAAATACCATTAGCAACCTCATAGATCTAGAGAAAATATTCCTAGAATTCATGTGGAAACAGAAGAGACCTAGAACAGCAAAAACAGTCCTGGGCAACAAAGGCAAGACAGGAGGCATCATGATCCCTGACTTGAAATTACACTACAAAGCTACTGTGATAAAATCAACATGGTACTGGAAAAAACAAAAACAAAAATAAAACAAAAACACAGACCTGAGGATCAGTGGAGCAGATTAAAAGAAGTAGACACAACTACAAACAAACTGAGCCACCTTATCTTTGACAAAGGGACCAAACATGTTCACTGGAAGGAAGATAGCCTCTTCAATAAATGGTGCTGGAAAAACTGGCTGTCCACATGCCTAAGACTAAAACTAGATACATGTCTACACTATGCACTAAAGTCAAAATGTATTAAAGATACAAATAAACAGAAACACTAAATCTACTGGAAGACAAAGTAAGTAGATATCTTGAAGACCTAGGGGTAGGCAGAGAGTTCATGAATAAAAAGCAAACTGCGTGGGAAGTACTTCAAAGAATCAAGAACTGAGGTCTTATGAAAGTTTTTGCCCTTCAAAAGAACTCACCAACAGAGTGAAAAGGAAACCCATGAGTTGGGAAAAAATTTTAGCCAACTGTCCCTCAGACCAAGGACTTGTATCTAGAACAAATAAAGAATTGGAAAAAAAATCAGGTACCCCAAATTCAAAGACCCAATCCAAAAATGAGCATCTGAGAAGAATACATGCTACTCAGATAAAGAAATACAAATGGCAAATAAATACATGAAAAAATGTTCAACATCATTGGTCATTTGGGAAATGCAAATTAAAACAACACTGAAATTCCATCTCACCCTAGCAAGAATGGCTATTATCAAAAAATCAACCTATAAATGCTGGAGGGGCTGTGGGCAGAAAGGAACCCTTCTCCACTGTTGGTGGAAGTGTAGACTGGTACAACCACTGTGGAAATCAGTGTGATGATTCCTTAAAAATCTAAGGTTAGGACCAGGGACATAGTTCAGTGCATAAGTGCCTGCCTGGCAAGCACAAGGTCCTGAGTTCAATTCCCAGTAAAACAAAATGAAACAAACAAAAAAACCCCTAATATTAGAGGTCCCATTCAACCCAGCTATTCCCCTTCTGGATATGTTCCCAGAATAATTAAAAGCATCATACTACATCCATATATGTGCACCCATGTTTATAGCAGCACAATTTGTAATAGCCAGATGTTGGAAACAACCCAAATGCCCATCAACCAAGGAATGGGTAAAAAAGATGTGGTATTTTTATACAATGGAGTACTACTTAGCTATAAAGAAGGATAAACTAGAAGCTTTTATAGGTAAATGGATGCAGCTTTAGAGCACACTCATAAGTGGAATAAATCAGACTTACACGTGTAAACGTATTGTCTCCCTAGTGTAAGAAACTGAAAGAGTAAATAAGATCCAAAATGTAAAATAGATATTGTGAAATGGAAAGAAACTGGTTAAAAGAAAAGAAAAACTAGGATGTGGGAAAGGAGAAAAGAAGGGAGGGAAAATTATATGTATATATGTAATAGCTAAGATAATTATACTATTAATTTAGCTCATTGAAAAGAACAGTTAGCGCTTATATTGTTTGATCAATTTTGCATGCCTATATCTTGTAATCTGAGCAACTACTTTGAAGATAACAATATGCACCATATTAACCATTGTTATTTTCTTATTATCTTGATATGAAATTCTGTATCATTGTTTTTATTGTTGTTTCTCTTTAAAATAATATATACTTTTTGGTCTGGAAGACTACATCTCCATTGTGTTTAAATATCTCTGCTTATTAAAGAAATGGTATATTCTCAGTTCATTTGTCATTAGTAGAACATTCCAAAGACTGATTAAGGCATCCTGGAGCAGAGCAGATTTATGCAGCTTCCTGGCATCTTTGGAAGCTGTGGAGACAGCTTTATGCTTGTTCTTGTCCATTTAGTATTCAGTTAGTATGTTTAAAAATCAAAGGTGCAGTTCTCATTCTAGGTGTGAATAGGTGGGTGTAAATAGATGGGTGTAAATAGATGTGTATATCATTCTCTGATCTTCCCCACATTCGAGATACTGTGCTAAATGAATTACCTTCCCTTCACTTAGCTTCTACAACCTCTCCGGATAGGTCAGCAGGTGGGCCCATTTTACAGATGAGATTGTTTAGGGTCAGAGTAGCTAAGAGACCAGCCAATAAATGGGAGAACCAGAATTGGAACTCAGATTTATTTGACTCCAAAGACCATGAACTTTCCCATAAAGTGTCACCTCAAATTCTTTACCCACAACCATTATGTCTCTACTGCAGACAACTTTGCATTACAACTTTGGGGCTAGTACTTTAGGCTACAACTTATACTCAGAACTGCAGTCTTGCATCTGAAGTAAAATACCTTTAATTTATTAGAGTGCCACCTTTAAGTTAGAGGAAAATGTACTTGAAAAATTTCCAGGATGAGCAAATTACAATCGGGAATTTCTGGGGACCTGCCTTACCTACTATTTTCACAAAAGAATAGTTCTCCAACTGGCACAGTAATTGTAAACTGACAATTTACTTCTTTTTGCAATAGAATTACCAAAGGCCCCTAATGAAGAATTCAATAAAAGGTATTTTCTGCTTACAGACACAAGTCTAAATGAGGTTTAATTTATGTGTAGGTACCCTGGGCAAACTGTATGGTTCAGCTTCTGCTGCCCTCTTTTTTCTGCAAGATATTAGGCTGTCCTTCCTCCTTAGCTGTTCCTTCCACTTGAAAACTCTGCCCCTGCTCTCAGTACCCATTCAAAAGTGAGTCATCTTTTAGAACCTACAATTCAGGTTTTAAGACTTTTGTACTATCTCCTCATATGGTTCAGTTCATAGTCATCTTACCACCTTTCAACATCTCTAGCCCATTTCTGTCCAACAGAAATACAACACGAGCCACAACTGTGCACCTCATATGTAATTTTACATTTTCTAGTAGCCACACAGGAAAACTAAAAAGAAACAGATAACATGAATTTTAGAAATGTATGTTGCCTAACTCCATCTATCTAAAATATTGCCATTTCTGTGTGTAACTAATATCAAAATTATAACTGAGATATTCTGCACACTTCTGTTCATACAAAGTCTTCAAAATGTGAACTATATTTTACATTCACAGTACACTTTTCAACTCAGACTAAGTACGAAATGCTCAGAAACCATATGTGCCTCAAGGCCTTCATACTGGAGAATACAATTTGAGCCTCACCTGTGGCATTCCTGTGATATTTAACTTTTATTCTGTTAGACACATCATTCTTTATGAGGCCTAGAGATTCAAGGAATGGACCTGGGTCTGAGCCCCAGTCCTTTACTAATTGTACAATCTTGGGCTATAGTCAACTTTTGTGAACTTCAGTTTCTTAATCAGCAAAACAGAAATGTTTTTATTCAACCTCTATCATACTGGGTTTTTAAAAGGACTGATAAGGGAATATCTTAGACCTGTTAACACAGAGCCTTATATATACTACATAGTTTAATAAACCAATTAACCTGTAATGATGGTAATTATAGCATTTGTATCTTCTTATTCTTTATTTTATTTGTATCTTCTTATTCTTTATCTTTGTGTCCTGCTCAAATTCTTTCTCCTTATAAGGCCTCTTCAAAATGTTCAAGATTAAGAGACTTTATGTTGACTATCATAATCAACTCTGGATTTAGTCATTGACATTTGAGTAAGTTCTTTCCTTACTGCTGTTAGTCGATGGACTTCTCAAGGGAAAAGTCTGTGTTTTATTTTCTTCTTTATCCAGGTCCTACAGCAATATCTACCAATGAATAAAGCTTCAATACATACTTATTGAACAAGTGAATGAAAACTGCATTTTACTGATATTAATTTCTTATATGTGAGCAACTAGCCTGCCAAAGGATAGATTCTAGACCCATTTGATGAATTAATGAGCACAAAAATTAAACTATTCAGCTATATTGATAATCAGCTATGGAAGAATGAAAGGTCATAGATGATTTTTGATTGATTTTTGCTGGATGCATCTTTCACTGATACAGAAATTATAAAAAATAGAAAACATTTGAGGGGGAAATACTAAGTTTTAGATATGTTAGATTCAGATTTCAGTGGGAAATCAAGGTATCCCTACCCAACAGGCATTGGATATTGAAGTTTGGAGCTCCCCAGGGGAGCAGGGAGTGGAGAATGGATTTGTAGTAATTCTAAACATGCTGTCCTTGAAATCATGGGTGAGGATGAGATGGTTGGTTTATGTCTTTGGCTATCTTCTCTTATTTCCAAGAGACCGAAACATACAGCAGGCAGCCTTGGAAGAGCATGAGATAAAGACAGAAGGAGATGTCAGATGTTGGAATGAGTGGCACAGAGAGTCCTGGAGGAGGTCCATCAGAGCAGAGGGCATGGCCATGGTGCTAGGTGAGGGAGACTATGCTTGCCTCCTGCAGAGTACTGAACAATAGAGTGGTTGGCATGAATTCTTGGCTCTGGATCCATGGAAGCCTTCTTGATAGGACTGATTTGTTCCAACCTCAACCACCCTACCATACTCCTCCTCTGCTAGTAATCAGTCACCTTTATTCTACTTTGTATGTGCCTTCAACTCATGATTTGAGTTTTGATCCATGGAGAAAGTTTGGTTAAACATTATCTTTGCTCAATTACCTGAATCTCATTACCAGAATCTATTTTTACATCTTATTCAAATAAGGGCTGGAAATTGGCAGGGGTCAGTTAGGGCAGAATTGAGTTCCTTGACCCTAAGGAGGGGAAAATATTACTAAATGTGACTAATACTATATGTGACCTTTTGGTTATTTCTCAAACAGATTTCTTGGGGAGAGATTATGCTGACAGAGCAGGACAGAAGAAGGGAGATGAAGTGGATAAGACAGGGAGTGATGGGTGCCTGGGACTGAGAAGGAAACATTAGAGGACATATTTTTATGAATGCCTGGGATGATCAAGTTATGAGCAATTGGACCAAGTTCTATCCCATTCTAAAGTTTCCTATTTCTTAGTCTTAGTTCTTTCTTCTGGGCTGGCTTTCAGTCTCTCACTGCTCTTTAGTTTCTGATGAAAGTCCCTTTGGTTAATGGGGAACTTGGAGAATTCATAAGGGAATATCTTATGTGAAAGAAGTGAAAGTTGGCTTTGACTAGTCTAGGTAACATCCAATAACTGCATATTATGGCATCAGAGAGGATTTCAATTAATGGTAACAAATTCATTTTATCTCCTGTTTGTTTGAAAAAAGTAGCATTAGGGATGGAGACACACATCAGTTTGGTGCCTACAACATTTGAATCACTGTGATAACAGCCTTATACACATCCTTTTATTTGGTTTTTACTAATCAACCTGCGAAAGAGATATTATTCCTATTTTATAGATGGGGAGGTAATACCGTGGATAAATGGAATAACTTACCTAATTAGTAAAATGTAGAGGCCAGACTTAAACTTGGATCTCTCTGAGTTAAAACCTTGTGTTTTGTCCACTACCCCTGCCCTAAAATGGTATCATTTTAACCTCACTAAAATAAGTTTTCAGGCAGATGTCTTTTGATAGAGTATTCAGTCTTCATATAAACGCAAATTTTGACTCCTCAACTGGGATTAGCATGAGCTCTAAATTAACATGAGACCCAAGTGAATATATCCTGTTTATTAAAAGATATGATGCATTGTTTTTCCCTGAAAGGCATAATTTTCTCAGGAGTACTTTAAGTCTGAGTTTATTTCCTTTGAGCTTCTCTTTCTCAACAGGCAGCAATTTTAACTGTTCCCTGGGATCAATGATTCAGATTTCTGAGGTTACAGCTAAATAAGTGTCAGACCCACAAACTGCAGTATCTTCATTTTCACTGGTCTAAGGATTTGGAGAAGGCAACGGGAAGCAATAACATGCAGCAAAATTTTACACTGTGGTCAGGTTGACAAATAAGTCCCTTCAAGTTCATAGGGGTTTGTTCAGAGTGCCCAGGAGGTGGTGGGAAATCCATTAGAACAACTGTGCTATTGGCCTTAGGCTATAGCTACTTCTATGTGGGAGGACAAAATCAGGTAGGATCAGAAACCAGATTTGTGCTGGGCCTTCCATCTCATATCTCTTAGAGTAGTTCTTAACTGACTACATGTTCAAGTTTTTGGGTAAGGGTTACAAATTCCCAAAGTTTATACCACCCTCCAGAAAAGCAGAAACAAAACCTCTGCAGTCAGGCATCAGTAATTTTTAATCCTCACTGGTGATTTCAGTTTGCAACTAAAGACTGAGACTCACTGGAGAGTTATGTCTTGAAAACTGGTTCTCAACTTTCGCTGCACATTGTAATAATCTAGGCAGATACTAAAAATATATACTTTTAGGCTTAATCTATGATTTATTTGGGCAGTATTAGGGTTTGAGCATCAATAATCTTGAAAAAACTTTCCAGATAATTCTAATATTCAGGAAGAATGAGATCCACTGTACTTGAACAGAGCATAGGGTACTAGTTTCAGATCAATTCTAAGACCTGAAGAAAACTATAAATTCTCTGAATATCTTACTAAAATGTAAATGGCAGGACCTTATCCCAAAAGATACTGACTTAGTCATTCTAGGTTAGAGCCCATGTTGTGTTTTCTCTCAAGCTTCCAACTAATACTGCTCATTCCTAGACACTCTGTGAGCATTATGGCCCAAGTATGTACCTTACCAAGCTTATCCAGTGGGTTACAAAAGCTGGGAACATACTTTCTTCTGTTCTAATGCCTGTCAGGCATCTTTTATAACCAAGTACATGGACTTGGATGTTTTTGGACTTGTTCTCCATCTTTGCTTCAACATTTTGTGGGATATAAGCCAAGGCAAGAAGAGTTATTACTTTCCTTAACTGTAACATAAGGATGATGTCTTAATTTTCTCATTGCTGAGACAAAGTACTCAACACCTAAAGTTAAATGAGGAAACGTTTATTGTAGCTTACAGTTGGTAGAGGTTTCAGTTCGTAGTTGGTTGCCTCCAAGGCACAGTGGCATGGCAAAGGGGCATCGCAAAGGGGAAACAGTTCCTGTGGCAGAAGGCAGTGAGGCAGCAAGGTAGTGAGGAAGCAAGAAGCAAATGACTATAGCAGTCCTTTTTCTGTCCCTTCTATTCTATCCAGGCTACACTTCTTTAGTGTGGGTAGCACCCACACCCAGGGTGGGCCTTCCCATTATCCACACCCAGAACTATGCCAAACCAATCAGTAGACCAATTTAGTAATCACACACCCTTAATCCCAGTGTCACACACTCTAGACTCAGCTACCTCTGAAAAGCCCCTCCTGTGACCACATGAGGCTTTGGATGGGGGACACATCTAGACCCAAGCCATAAAAGATGATAATAGCAACTACTGCATGAGTTATTGTAAGGGTTAATATAAAGGCTATAGATAAAGTCATTAGTCCTTAACATATCACAAGCACTCAATATGTGAAAACAAATGTTAGATATATATTTGTGGTATCCATGGAATTTTAAATTTTTCAATATATTTTAGTCTTAGGAGCCTTTACTTAAAACTTATGTGGAAGCTTCATATATACACACTTAATAATGAATCTACTCTGGACATAAAAATGTACGCACAGCATCTGGAATCTCTCTGTTTCTCCTCTAGCCTTCCACACCCTTAGCCAAGGCATGTGACCCTTCCTTTGAATATCCATAGTCTGACCTATCCATTTATTTAACCTGGAAGGCACTCAAGATCATGCCACTACTGTAGTCCACTATGGTTGGTCATTTTAGTAATTGCTTATTGGTCATTGGTGACTAAATTAGAACTAAAGCTGTCAACACTCAGATCCATGTTTCTCTTAATAAAAGGGGAGCTTTTAACTAACTGGACTTTAATTTTGTAATCAATATATGTCTTCAATTAAAAAATTAAATGTAAGGAAAATGTTAATCCCTCTCCCTGTAACTCCCATCCCCACTTCTCAAAATAGTTTCCTGTCTATTTTTCCAAAAATGTCTGTGCATGTAATAACATGTAAAGTATTTATAAGTACATGCTTTTTTTCTACAAATGGAAATAAACTATACATATTGTTTTGCTTCTAACTTTGTTTCATTTTTTGTTTAGAAAATTATTCCATATATGATCCACCTTATTATTTTCATGGTTATACTTTTTTTAGCCAGTCTCCCTAATGATGGCTAATAGATTGTTTGCTCCTTAAACTATGGCTACACTTAGTTACTTGAACAAGCATTCCTAGATTCATAGAAGCACAGAAGAATGATTCACATGAGTCATTCCATAGATTCGTTTGAGAGATTAACATATTTGTACATCCAGAGTTTCTCCCATTCTGCCATGCTGCACTACCATTTTCTTCCGTAGGTCTGTTGGTGGATCACCCTTTGGAAAAAAAATGAAGGTACTTCCAGGGCCCAACTGCCAGACTTATTCCACATTAGCCTTCTCATCTTGGCTCAACTTGGAGAAGCTGAAGGTTTCAGCACCAGCTGTGGGTATTTTGTTCTGAGGACTAAATGAAGCAAATGTTCTATCATCAATTCCCAGCAGAGAACTAAACAGATATTTACAGGCCCAAATTGCTCATGTCTCATTCACCTTCCCAGTTCCCGTTCACTCAGACTCTCTCAGCTAACCAGTAATTCCAGTGTCTCTTAAAAGGTGCAAAAATGATATTGCTTCCCATTAAAAATTCTTTCTATTCACTCTAGGAGGTTGTTCTGAAAATGGAGGTGTCTGAAATACACACCCTGATCTATGAATTTTCTAGCAGACCAACTTGTTCAGTGATTTTTTTTTTCAGATGATTCAACTAGAAAGGGAGAGACACATGACTAATGCTACCATGTCCCTGGCTGCCTTGCTTCCTCGGCTCATCACTGTAAGTAATTACTTGCCTGATCCTGGACAAGTCCTTCTATTTGGCTCAAGTCAGTTATTGATCATTTATTTAAGAATCGCCTACTCCAGGGGAAGGTAAAAAAAGAAAAAAAAACTTCTCTGAATTAATTTTTTGAACCCACTCTGGTCATGAATATATATCTTTCATTTCAGACAATTTACATCAGCAGCTGCTTATTCATGGAAATTTGTTTACTGCTTCTGACCTGCTCCTCTGAAAATTGGTTTCCTAACCATGCTGTGAACAGTGGATTTTAGATTGGCACATTACCTTTTCAAAATTAAATTTGACTTGTTCTCTCTTGCTTGCAATATAGCTCAATGCTTTGACAGGTACATGCTGGTATTCTGGTTATAAGACTAGAATGCTCACAATATTTGGTTATTGAGACTACATACTTATATCATAGGTTAGAACTCTGGGTAATAGTTTTCTTAACTGGAGGATGCCAACATATGGTGCTGTTGAACAAACATAGCTTAAAAAGTAAACAAAAAACGTCTAAAAAGGCCATTTCAGTAGCAGTTTATGTTTACTGATACTTCCTAAATGTGAATCTTTATGAACACTCAGTACACTGTTTAAATGCCTCTCATAATTTAAAAGTTCTTCTAAATGTGCACACCAACTAGGAGAGGATGCCTTGAGAAAAAAGTCGTGTGTGGGTGCATGTGTATGTGTGTACTCATGCTCCTCCTACCTGTTTCATGTCAGGTAGTGCTAGTGTTAGCATATTTTGGTAATCTACAAGCATTTTCTTATTATGAATCACTCAGTGCTAACAACTCCCTGAGGTTTCAAAACAATCTCTTTTGTCAAGGGATTTGCTACTGCTTAGAAACATAATTCTGTTCCACTGTTTGACAAGCAGACCAGACATTTCCCTGTGTGTGCACCATTCAGATTAGTACATGCAGGCAGAACCATCATACCTGAATGCAATGCTCAAACAAAATGGAAGTCGTGTTTAACATCAATGGAGGAGCCAGTTTTCTGCAGTTCCTCCTCGTTAAATTTTGAACTCTACCAGGTCACAGCTAGTACTCCATTAAGATCTACTCCTGAAAGAAAAAACAAGGTTGAAATTGAAGTTGTGCAGCTCCTAAGACCTTGGTATGGCAAGTCTAGGCAGCTGAGGGGAATCCTTGGTTACAGTACAGGCATAACAGAAGACTGGACACATCGCTATCTCTGCCTTTTGTGCAACTCTTGCTACCTGGAGGAATTCAAGTTTGCCAATTCTCAAACCTCAGAAATTTGGTCAACACCCAACTTCTTTGTGGCTTTGAGAAAGTAGTTCGTGGGCAAGGTGGGAAATGATGAAGGTAGGATTTTACCTGAATGTGGGACCTGAAAGGACAATTGATTTCTAAAGCATTCTCCAATAAAGGGAACAAGTGATTCTTATAAAAATAGCTGATTTTAGTTCTGGGACATGAAATATACAAGATGACCCTGGAACATTTTATAATGCCTGTTATGGTTTGTACATTGTGTCAACTTGAGAAGTCTAGATGCTTAATTAAGAAACTCGGGGCTCTACATCCTGGGGTGTAGAGAACAAGCAATTACCATTCTAGGATGTTGTTCACTGTGTCAATTTGGGAAGGTCAGAAGTTTAAGTGATTCAGCATGGGGCCAGGGTCCCTAGTTTGCAACATCCTTGGTTTGTAACATCCTTATCCTGTGCAAGAGGAGGGCAGGCAGATGGTGTGAGTGCTACATCCATCCCAGGGGAGTAGCCTGCATACAATAAAAGACAAAGGAGGAGGGACTGGGGGCTGCTTCTTCAGAGGAGCTCCAGTCTTCGCCTTCAGCTTGGACGTCGTCTCCTGGCTTCT
>RJWT010018948.1:0-18626 GCA_004365215.1 Cuniculus paca
GACTGAAATCTCCAGAAAGTGTAAGCTAAATAAACCTTTCCTTGCTTCACTTTGGGTGTCAGGTGTTTTGTCCCAGCAGCTAGAAAAGTAACCAAGACAGGCTCCCCTCTAAAAGTAAGAAACCACTGATGTTCTGTCTTCATAGATTTTACTATTCTGGGAATTATTTTTCTTTTTTTATGCAAAATAGACCATGATCATAGCACCAATAAACACCTTAACATATGCAAAGTAATGGGAATCCTGCAAAGTGGTCTCTCAAAACACAGTGAAGTGAAACTAGAAACTGTCAACAGAAGTATACTTAAAAGACAATAACTTTCTTCATTTCTCTCTTTTTTCTAATTAACCTTTTCCTATAAGGGAAGCCATGCAATTTTCAAGCTTGTGTATCTCATTTACTTCCCTTAACCTTATGGTATCAAGTTACATCAAACTTCCCTGCAAGTGTCTCAAACTTAATCTTTCCTTAGGCTCCATTGTGTAGATATTCTATATTTTCTTTAATCATTCATCTGTTGATGGGCACATAAACTGTTTCCAAGATTTACCTCTTATGAATTTCTGCTGCTTTAAACGTGAATATATACATCACTATGGCTTAAATTTCTAACTCTTATGAAAAGATACTTAAAACAAGAATAACTGTGTAAAATATAATTTATAATTGTAGTTTGTAAGGACTCTGAATTCCCATTTCTATAGTGGTTGTATCAGTTTACACTCACACCAACAATGAAGAAGAGTTCCTTTCTCTTCATAACCACACTAACCTTTGTTATCCATTGACTTCCTGATGGTGGCCATTCCTCTTTGGGTAAAATAGAATGCTGATATTGTTCTAATTTGTGTTTCTGAAATGCCAGTTGTTAGGAGAATAGTAAAAGAAACAGAGGTAAGAGTTCAACATGATGGGTTTATTTCGGAACAAACCCGAGAGGCACCACTCTGGAATTGCAGATCCAACCAGCCATGCTCCTATAGGCTCCAAGGTCTTTCAGAGGGTCATGAGTACAAAAATGAAGGCTGTGGGAAAACATGACACTGGAAATATGGAGGGGATAAAGCTCAGTACAGAGGGTGCCTATTCACCAGAATCAGGGTTTGAAAACATACTAAGAATTTTGTTTTGTTTGTTAAGAAAAGAGCCAAAACTTGATTGGGAATTCTAGGATGTAGTGTGTTTACTGAGCCTTATGGACCCATGATGCTGCATCCACAGCAGCTTTAAAAGCTTAGCCGAGGGAAGAGATTTAAAGTGGTCTCTGTACCAGGTTGGCAGGGGACAGATTCCTCCCCCAGTGATACTGAACATTTTTTCATGTATTTATTGGCTGTTGGTGTTTCTCCAGCTAAGAAATGACTGTTCATTTTAGAATTAGGTCTTTAAATTTGAGAGTTTAATTTCTTTTGAGGTTTTCGTATATTGTAGATATTGGCCCTTTGTTTAACGAATAGCCGGCCAAAAGGTTTTCCCATTCTGTAGATTGTCTCTTCACGTTGTTGGTGGGTTCCTTTGCTGTGCAAAAAGATTTTAATTTAATATGATCCCATCTGTTGATCCTTGGTGTCATGCTTTGTATCTAGGCCTCCCCAGCCTCATGTAGTTCTGACAGCAGCTGACTCTAGCCTTTGTGATTGACTCCTTGTCTAGTGCTGAGATTGGCAGTATGAGTCTTGCACCTGCTCAGCCCAGGGGTGGAGCTGACATACAATGTAAGATCAGAAAGGAGACCTGTTTCTCCCTCCTTTGCTTGGTTTGCTCTTGCTGCTTGGAGCCACCATGAATGGCTGCCCCCTCAGCCATGCCACCCTGCCTGGGAACCAGCTATGAATGGACTGAAATCCCCAAAACTGAAAGAAATAAACCTCTCCTTCCTTCACTTTGGGCAGCAGATATTTTGTCTCAATGAGAAAAAAGCAACCAATACACTTGGTATTACTTCTTACTCAACTGGGATTTTATTCAGAAAGACTGTGTATACACCTACGTCTTTGAGAGTTTATTTTGTCTGCCAGTAAATTAAGTGTTTCTGTTCTAATGTTGAGATTTTAGACTCATTTTGATTTTATTATTGTGTATGGTCACAGTTATGGGACAAAGTTCAAACTTAAGCTTGTGGGGCCATTTTTCCAGCACAATTTGTTAATGAGTGTGTCCTTTCTCCAGTGAAGTGTTTGGCTCCTGTTTTTCATAGGTCATGTAATAGTGTGTCTGGAATTGTGTTCCTACCTTCTCTTCTGTTCTATTGATCCACATTTTTTTTGAATACTATTCTGTATTGATCACTCTAGCTTTGTAGTATAATTTGAGTTCTTGGGTGTGATGCCACTTCCATAGCCTGATGGCCCGGAATTTCTATTGCTATTCTAGGTGTCTCCCAGTTGTATGTAAGTTTTAGGGATGCTTTCTCCAGTTTTATAATTGCTAAAATTATTGATAGTTTGAATGGCATTGCACTGAGTCTGCATAATAATTTTAGTAGTATGGCCATTTTAGGTATATTGAGTCTGCCTGTCCAAAGAAAAGGAGTATCTTTCCATTTTCTGATATCTTCTTTGATCTTTTTCACAGAATTATAGAGATTGCTTCATTGTAGTGGAATATCCCTACCTTATTTTTTTCTCAAGTATTTTTTTTTATTATTTTGAAAAGTATATTTCTCTAATTTTCCTCTCTGTATGTTTATTATTGGTGTACATGAACACTTAATATTTTGTGTTGGCATTACAGACTGGCACACTGCTGAATTTGGTTATTAATTCTCATCATTTGGTGAAATTTTTTGGGAGTTTTGTGTAGAAGGTCATGTCTTCAGCAAATAATGGTCATTTCACTTCTTTATTCACTACTCTTGTTTTTTTTTGTCTTTTTTCTTGTCTAATTTCTTTAGCAAGTTTTTTGAGAACTAAATTGTACAAGAGTTGCAATAGTGGGCATCCCTGTTTTTTTTGAATCTAGAGGGAAAACTTTCGACTTCTCACCATTAAAATATGAAGGTGGCCATTAGTTTGTAATAGATACCTTTCATGAAATTAAGATAATGATCTTCTATTCCTATTTTCTTGACAGTTTTCACCTGAATTGATGTTGAACTTTTTCAGATGCTCTTACTGCATGTATCAAAGTGATTATAGATTTATTGCCCTTTTCTAATATGTGGTGAATTACATATTTTAAACGATTTCTGTATCACTGAAATGAGTTTTCCTGGGTCATGATGTATGGTCCTTTTGATAATTTGCTGCATTCTGTTTGCTAGTATCTTACTAAGGAGTTTTGCATCTATGTTCATCAGAGATTAGTCTGTAGTTCTCTTTATTCATTTAGGACCTTTTCTGGGTTTGGAGTCAGGGTATTTCTTGCTTCCAGGAATGACTTTGGGAGTACTTCTTCCCTTTTTGGTATTCTGGAAGTGTTTGAGAGGAATCGGTGGTATATCTAAAGAGTTCTGCAGTGAATCTGCTGAGAGTTGGGTTTTAATTTTACAAAGCAAAAGAGAAAAAAAGATAGAAATAATACAGAATTTCAAAAAAAAAGTAAGAAATCAACACTAGTTAATACATTCCATAGTGTTATCTTAGAAATAGTTGTTTGGGTTACAAGATCTAGGCATAAAAATGATCAATCAAGGGCCGGGGATTTGACTCAGTGGCCTATGTGCCTGCCTGGCAAGCATGAGGTCATTAGTTCAATCCCTGGTGCCTCAAAAAGATAAAAGAAAATAAAAGAAAATAAAAGAAAAGAAAAGAAAAGAAAAGAAACAGACAAAAATGATCGATGAAACAATGACAGCTCAAATTGTTATTTTTGATGAACACAGATAAGTAATATAGTTATCTTGAACATATATACATACATGCAGTTATATGTGTAAACCTACATACATACAATCTTTTCTTCCATTTCTCCTTTCCCCTATTCCAGTTGTTCTTTCCTTTTGAACCCTTTCTTTCTCTTTCATTAGTACAATATCTGTTGTACATTTTGGATCTTATTGCTCTTTTAGGTTTTTTTTATTATTGTTTGGTTTTTATGCTCGGGAGACTACCATATTTACAAATGTGAGTCTGATTTATTTCACTTATGAATATAGTTTCAAGTTGCCTCCATTTACCTATAAAAGTATCAAGATTATCTTTTCATAACTGAGTAATATTCCATGGTATACAAATACCACATCTTTTTTATCCATTCTGTGGTTGATTTGGGTTGTTTCCAAGATTTGGCTGTTACAAATTGTGCTGCTATAAACATGGTTGCACATATATCGCTGTGGTATGATGATTTTAATTCTTTTAGGAAGATACCCAGAAGGGGAATAGCCGGACTGAATGGGAATGCCAACCCTAGTTTTTTTCAGGAAGCTCCATACTGATTTCCGTAGTGGCCATACTAGTGTATACTCCCACCAACAGTGGAGAAGTGTTCCTTTTTCCCCACAGCCCCACCAACATTTGTTATCTGTTGATTTCTTGATGGCAGTCATTCTTTCTGGAGTGAGATGGGATCTCAATGTTGTTTTAATTTGCATTTCTCAAATGACCAGTGCTGTTGAAATTTCTTCATGAATTTATTTGCCATTTGTATTTTTTCATGTGAGAAGTGCATGCTCATCTCATATGCCCATTTTTGGATTGGATCTTTGAATTTGGGGGGGTCTGATGTTTTTCAATTCTTTATATATTCTAGATATAAGTCCTTTGTCTGCAGGACATCTGTCTAAAACTTTTTCCCATTCTGTGGGCGCTTTTTTTACTCTTCTGGTGATTTTTTCTGAAGTGCAAAATCTTTTTAATAAGATGAGCTCCCAGTTGTTGATTCTTTAAAGTACTTCCTGTACGGTTTACATTTTGCTAATGAACTGTTTGCCTGCCCCTGCGTCATCCAGTTTTCTACCTACATTGTCTTCCAGTAGATTTAGTGTTTCTATTTTAATATTTAGATCTTGAACCATTTTGACTTTAGTTCAGTGCATGGCAATAGACATGGCTTTAGTTTCAGTCTTTGGCCTGTGGAAAGCCAATTTTTCCAGCACCATTTATTAAAGAGGCTATCTTTCTTCCAGTTAACATGTTTAGACCCTTTGTCAAATATAAGGTAGCTGAGTGTCTTTGTAGTTGTGATTGCGTCTTCTAATCTATTCCTTTGGTCCTCTCTGGTCTGGTTTTTTTTCTTTTGCCAGTACCATGCTGATTCTATCACTGTAGCTTTGTAGTATAATTTCAAGTCAGTGCTTGAGATGCCTCCTGCCTTACTTTCATGGTCCAGGATTGCCTTTGCTATTCTATATCTCTTCTGTTTTCAAATGAATTTTAGGAACGTTTTCTCTAGGTCTGTAAGGTATGTTAATGGCATTTTAATTGGGATTGCATTAAATCTGTATAACAGTTTTGGGAGTATGGCCATTTTCACAGTGTTGTTTCTTCCTAACCAAGAGCAAGGGATATCTTTCCATTTTCTGATATCCACTTCAATTCCCATTTTCAGAGTACTATAGTTTTCAATGTATAACTCTTTTACATCCTTTGTTAGGTTGATTCTTAAGTGTTTCATTTTTTTAAATGCTATTGCAAAAGGTGTAATTTCCATGATTTCTCTCTCATGAGTTTGTTGTTTATTTAGAGGAATACTGTTGATTTTTGAGTGGTTTATTTAGAGGAATACTGTTGATTTTTGAGTGTTGACTTTATCCAGCTACACTGCTGAATTGGCTTATTAACTCTGTTAGTCTTTAGATGGAGTTTTTGGGGTCTTATATGTAGTCCTTCCCTATCCTTATTCCTTTTATTTGTCTGTCTGGTCTAATTTCTCTGGCTAATGTTTCCAGCACTATATTGAATAGGAGTGGTGATAGTGAACATCCTTGTCTTGTTTCCATTTTTAGAGGGAATGCTTTCAGCTTTGGTCCATTTGGTACAATATTGGCTGTTGGTTTGTCATAGATGGCTTTTATCAGACTGAGGTAAATGCCATCCATTCCAAGTTTCTGTAAGATTTTTATTATGAACAAGTGTTGAACTTATCAAAACTTTTTCTGTGTCTACTGAGATGATCATGTGATTTTTGTCTTTCGTTCTGTTGATGTGGTGTATTACATTTATTAGTTTACATATGTTAAACCATTCCTGCATTCCTGGGATAAATCCCACTTCATCATGGTGTATAATCTTGATGATGTGCTGCATACTATTTGCCAGTATTTTATTGAGAATATTTGCATCAGTGTTCATTAGGAAGATTGGGCTTAGTTGGGTCTTTCTCTGGTTTTGATATCACATTAGTATTTGCCTCAAGGAATGAGTTAAGGAGAATTGCTTCAATTTCATTGAAGAGTTTGAGGATTATTGGTGTTTAATCTTCTCTAAATTTCATGTAAAATTCACCTGTGAATCCACCAGGACCTGGGCTTTTCTTTGTAGGTAAGGTTTAATCACACTTTAATTTCAGTAGCTGATATTGGGTTATTCAAAATTGTTATATCTTCTTGGTTCAGCTTTGGCAATTAATATGTCTGTAGAAATTTTTCCCTTTCCTCTGTGTTTTCCACCCTAAGTGAGTAAAGATTTTCAAAGCAGGTATTCATGATCTTTTGAATTTCCATGGGATCTGTAGTAAGTTCACCCTTTTTCTTTCCTTATTGCACAAATTTGAGTTTTTTTCTTTCTTTTTGTTGATAAGGTTGGCTAGAGGTGTATCAATTTTATTTATTCTTTCAAAGAACCAAGTCTTCAATTCATTAACTCTTTGTATTGCTTTCTTAGTCTCAATTGGGTCAATTTCTGCTCTGATAGTTACAGTTTCTTCTCTTCTATTACCTTTGGGCTTCACTTGGTCTTCTTTTTCTAGAAGCTTGAGGTGTAGCATTAGGTTGTTTATTTGTGCTCGTTCTGTCTTTCTTATGTGGCAATTAATTGCTATATATTTGTCTCTTAGCATCACTTTCAATGCATCCCACAAGGTTTGGTACGTTTTATATGCATTTTCATTGAATTTTAGGCATTTTTTAATTCCTTCTTTAATTTCATTTATCACCCATTGGTTGCTGAAGAGGTTGTTATTTAATTTCCATGTGTTTATGTAGGTTTTGCAGGGGTTTTTTTGCCATTAATTTCCAATTTCAGTGCACTGTGATCGATAATATGCATGTGATAATTTCGATCCCTTTGCATTTACTTAAACATGTTCTGTGTGCTAATATATGGCCTACTTTAGAGAATGTCCCATGTACAGCTGAAAAGAATGTGTATTCTGATGTTGTTGGGTGGGACACTATGTAAATTTATACTAGTTCTATTTGTGACAGGTTTGATTCAGTTCTGTTATTACTTTGCTGACTTTTTGTCTACTTGAGCTATCTCTTTGTGACAATGGAGTATTAAGGTCCTGTTACATTTGTGTTATTGCTTATCTGATTTTTCATGTCTATTAGTGTTTGTCTTACATAGTTGGGTGCTTCTGTATTTGGTCCATAAATATTTATGATTGTTAGCTCTTCCTTTTGAATTTGTCCTCTAACAAGTTTGAAGTGACCTTCTTTATCTCTTTTGATCATTTTTGGTTTGAAGTTCACATTGTCTGCAAACAATGGCTACCCCTCCTTTTTTCTGGGTTCCTGTGGTATGGAATATTGTTTTGCATCCTTTGACTTTTAGTCTATAAGTTTCCTTTTGTGCAGCTGTGTTTCATGTATACAGCATAATGTTGGATCCTGTTTCTTGATCTATTCTGTCAACCTATTTCTTTTAATTGGTGAACTGAGGCCATTTACATTGCTGAATATAACTGATACGTACTGGTTTAACTTTGTCATGTTATATTCCTGTTGTTGGTTTCCTGCTTTTCCCCTTGTTTAATTGTTTGTCTTCCTGGTGGTTTCTTTCTGTTGTTGTTCGGGGAATTGTAGTCATTTTTGTCTCTCTCTAGTATGTCTTTCAGTATTCTTTCTAGTGTTCGTTTGGTACACATGAATTTCTTTTGTTGTTCTTTGTCATGGAAGTATCTTATTTCGCCATCTATTTTGAAAGAAAGTTTTGCAGGGTATGTAAATCTGGGTTGAAGGTTGTTTTCTTTCAGTACTTCAAATATTTCACTCCAAGCTCATTTGAACTTGAGGTTTTGTGCTGAAAAGTCTTCAGTGATTCTGATGAGCTTTCCTTGATAGGTGAGCTGTGGCTTTTCTCTAACAGCTCTTAGTATTCTGTTTTTATGCTGAAACTTTGTGATCTTAATTGTTTTATGTCTGGGTATAGATTTATTTCATTTATGGCTGTTTGGTGTTCTATATGCCTTAGTTATTCGCATATCTGATTCTTTCCCAGTGTTGGGGAGATTTTTTGCTATTACTGCTGCAAATAATTTTTATGTCATTTGTTTTGACTCCTGCATTTTCATTGATGCCTATTAGTCTTATATTCGTTCTCTCTGCATCATCTTGAAGCTGTTGAATTATTTCATGCTCCCTCATTATTTTTAAAAGTTCTTTCCTTTCATGATTGCTAGCTGTGATCCTGTCTTTAAGGTCTGAAAGTTAATCCTCAGCTTCAATCAAATGGTTTTGCCAGCTTTCAATGCAATTTTTTATTTCCTTGATATCTCTTTGAATTTGTTTCATGCATTCAGTGTCTTTCCTAAATTGTTCCTTCAAGGTTTCCATCCTTTTCCCATGCTCCTGTACCTTTTTATCTGTGTCATCCCTAGCTATTCTGAGGAATTCCTTTATTGAGGTTGTCATTTCTTTCTTTACCTGTGAGATGATTTCTAATCTGATTTCCTCTCTAGCCTCATGGATTTGTTTTTATGTCACTTGCTATCTTTTCAGAAATTTCAGGTGCATGACTTGTAATGTCCTCTATTGCGATGTCTCCTATACTTGTTCCTAGTGGACTGGACGTTTGGGGTAGCATTTTGCTTTTTTGTTTTGTCATTTACACTTCTTGGGTTAACATTTTGGGCTTATCAATCCCACTGGTGTGAATCGATAGTCATTTGTGTCTTAGGGTCCTACTGTCTGGGTGATGTTTTTCCAGTTACTGGGTCCCACAATGAGGAGGATTGGCCAGTCACCTGAGTTCGTCCAGCAAGGCCTGTTGAATGCATCCTATATTCTTCCTATGCTGACTAGTCTAGGAGTATTGATTAAGCCAACTCTTAGCTCCTGTTTTTGCTGCTGCTTTAGGCTATTCCAGGCCACCAGATCTACTTGACTATAGTGTGTCCCTCAGATAGGATCCTACTCTCTTAATGCGGGTCTCCTAGGATTTTTCAAGTTGCTCTAGGATGGGGGAGGCCTTGTTGCCACTTTCCTCCACCCGCCCAGTGTTGTCTGCATTGGAGAAGGACTGACCCACATTCTTGCCCAGCTCATCAAGGTACTACAGCTGGAGGAGAGGGTTCACTGCTGCTGCTCTGAGGTCCCCTATTTGAGGGGGAAACTCACTACTCTTTCACAGGCCTGCTGAGGTCCTCTGCATATGTCAGAGGTTACAGAGGTCTCCACCAGTCGGCCAGGGTTCTGCAGGTGGTAGAATGGGTTACTGATGGTCATGCTCTGCTGAGGCCTCCCAGGTGAAGGGAGTGGTGCACCCAGTGATCCCACTGACTGAGGTCAGAGCTAAGCTTTTCTTTGCTGTCAATGTTTTCTTATTTTATTTCACTGCTGATTTTGAAAATTTAGAATTTTCATATCTTCTTTGTTAAGCTTTGGTAATTCATATATATCTAGCAATTGATAATATTCTTCAGACTTTTACATTATACTAGAGTATAGGTTCTTATGAAACAAAATTTAAACAAATCTATTTATGAACAACATAGAGAGGAACTGAAGATGGTGGAACAGTAAGCAGCAGAGTAAATAGTCTCTCTGAGAGAAACAGTTCAGATGCTGGAATATAACATCATGGAGAGGACAAGAAAGAAGGAAGTGGGTCCCCTGAACCAGGGAAGAATCTAAATTATGAATTGAAGCCCACAAAAAGAATAAAAAGAATTTAAACGAAGAAGAAGGTGGTGGTTGGCAGCACCTCACCCTGGAGCTGGATTCACCAGCCAGAAGACCTGCTGAGCCTGGAGATGCGCAGTCATGGTCGCAGCTGCAGTCGACCCTGGAGGTCTCTGCGGACAGGCGCAGAAGTGAATGAGAGTGGCAGACGCAAGGATCTGTGCTGGCAGTTGCTGAGTGCTTGGAATTCCACCCCACCCCCACCCCACGGGAGAGAGTGGTCGGCCAGGCTCCACCTTGGAGTTGGGCAGGTTGCGCCCACCCGGGGCCAAGACTGCTAACTACTGGTGTCGGTGCCAGGTTGTGGGTGGACCCGTGGAGGTTGCCTGCACCAAAGCCAGAAGAAAAAAAAAAAAGGCATTTGGGAGCTCCAGGTTGTGGGCGGATGCATGGAAGCTGATTGGTTGGAGATCGGCTCCCACGCGCGTTTCAGATAATATTGCAAAACAGTTTAGATTCGCAGAGCCTGACCAGGTCTGCTCCCATGCAAACCCCAGGTGGCTTGGTGTCCAGTTCAGTGCAGAGACACAGGCACCCAACATCAGATATACGTAGCCAGCACGGGCTAGAAAAGACAAACAGCCTAGCTTCAGAGAAGTTGTGTCCAGTGGTGGGGTGTCTGGGACCACACTACTCAGGGGTGGAAGAAATCAAGAATATGCCAAGATGAAGAGGGAAAGGGCAATCTCTAGCATCCAACCCAAGCGGTACAATTCCACAAAAGGAAAACATGGAGATCGAGAATTGCACACCTGAAATGTCTGAGGTGCTCTCAGTTGAAGTGAAGAGACAACTTCAGGAAGCTATAAGAGACATTAGAACAGAAATTCGATCCCAGGTAAAAGAAGAAATGAAAACCATAATAAAAGAAATGCTAAGCATCTCTAAAGAAGACACAGTTAAAAAAATAGAGAAGCATAGGAAAATGAGGGAAACCATAAATGAACAGCATAAGAGAGATTTAGAATGTATGAAACAGATTCAAAGAGATATCCAGAAAATTAAACATTCATTCAATAGCTGGCATGTTGACATGAAGGAAACTAAAGAAAGACTTTCAAAGCTTGAAGACAGGATTGCAGCCTATGACCATGAAAGGAAAGATCTGTTAAAAATAACAAGGTCTCAGGAAGTAACAATTCAACAGCTGGTGGACAACTCAAAGATGCATAATTTAAGAATTAAATACGTGAGTGAAGAAGCAGGTGTCAAGACAAATGACATCAGGACCTTATTTACAGATATAATTTAATAAAACTTCCCAAGCATAAAAAAAGAATATGACATTGAAATAAGTGAGGCATATAGAACTCCAGCTAGCTATAACCAAAACAAATCTACACCCAGACATATAATAATCAAGATCTCAGAAATTCAACTCAAGAACAGAATATTAAAAGCTGTTAGAGAAAAGAAACAGATCACCTATAAAGGAAAACCCATCAGAATCACAGCAGACTTCTCAACACAAACCATCAAGTCAAGAAGAGGCTGGAGTGAACTAAGGCAAGTCCTGAAAGAAAACAACTTCCCACCCAGACTGATGTACCCTGCAAAACTTTCCTTCAAAATTAATGGAGAAACAAGATACTTCCATGACAAAGAACAGCTCAAGGAATTCATGACCACCAAACCAACCCCACAAAGATTACTAAAGTACATTTTAGAGAGAGAAAAAAAGGACCATGGTCTCAGGAATAATGTCAGAGGGGGACCATCAAGTGGGGCCAGTCTACTGAAATGAGAGGAAAAATAGGAAGCCAATAGCAGGAAAATAGCATGGCAGAGGCAATACAGTGCCAGAGGGCCTCAAGGCACCAATAGAAAGAAACAGAGACACAGTGCATCAGGTGACAGGATCCGTTAATATGCTCTATGCAAGAAACACATTTAGCGAGAAAGAAAATTCATAGTCTGAAAGTCAAAGGAGACAAAACAATTCCCTATGTGACAGGGAGCCAGAAAAAAAAATAGGTGGTAGCCTGCCCATTAATAGCAGAATGGATAAGAAAGACATGGTATTTCATGGGATGGAAACCTACTCAGCTATAAAGGAAGATAACCTCTAGGCTCTTGTAGGTAAATAGAGGCAACTGGTAATAGTGCTCATGGATGTAATGGACCAGAGTCACAAGGGTGAATTTTGTGTTGTCTCCATAGCAAAACAAACTAAAGCTGTTAGTGGGATCCAAAATGCACAATACATATTGGGAAAGTCAAAGGGGAGGAATTATCTAAAAAGGGAAAGAAATGACCACTATTAATCTATTATCATGATTTGAAATTTAGATTGTATTCATTTTTCTGATTAGTTTCATTTCATTCCAATTTGTCTGATTTCATTATACTTGATGGCATGGACAGGTATTTTAAAGATAAGAAAATGTATAATTGCAGCCATCGAGGATGTCCAATTAGCTTGTTTAGAAACCCTGTATGGCTTTTATTGTTTGTTTTGATTGATTTTACTCTATTATGTATGGTTTGATTGTAATATGTCTGAAGGTGGAGGCAAGTAATCTGAAGATAACAACTATTATGGTAGCCAATGCTGCTTTGCTAATATCTTGAAATTCTGTATTGCTTACATTGTTTTGCTTTGTTTGTTTTGTTTTGTTTCTACTGTTTTATTTTGTTGTATTTTGTTTGATTTTACATATCCCTGATGGTATGGGCATGTATACTGCAGATAACAAGAGACATTATGGTAGCCTTACCGATTGCTTTTTACCCTGTTTAAAAGTCATGTACCATGTTCATTGCCGTGTTTTGGTTGACTTAACTCTGTTTTGTTTTGTTTGATTTTATTCTTTTCAAAAAAAAAAAGAGCAACATAGAATTAGTAATCCAAAAATAATGCCAATCTAGAAAAATTCATATTTCTGATTGGATATTGTTTCATTGCTGAATTATAATTAAGCATGTAATTCTTCAAATATCAATTTGTACAATTAAACTGGTGGAAATATTTCCCAGGATATTCAGCAAGGTATCAATATTAAAACCATTGAGTCTTTAGCAGAAATCCATAACAAATATCTCTTCGGAGAATAGATAAAATGTTCTTAAAGTATGCTAACAAAAAAAAATTGAAAAAAGAAATACGCGAAAATCGCATTGTATCTATGGTTATGTAGAATTCACCTTTCAAATGGCAGGTAATTATGGTATCTTTACTATCTGAAAAGTCAATAGATGAACACATTGCATCATAACAGTAAGAAAAAAAAACTCTGAATTATCACGTAAGTAAATTCAGAACATGAACCATTTGTTGACTGTGTGTTAATCAGAGGTGACTTTTATCAGATTATCTATTATATTATCTATTCGCACTAAGACTAATCAACCAGGATAGATTGTGAACATTCCACTCAGTCAATGGGGAAAATGATCAACTGCCCCTCATGTGTTACGATAGACAGGAAGCCCGTTGCTGCCTCTGTCTCCTTGTTATCGCACCTTAAAGGTACGGTGCTCACTTCTGTGCTTTGTTGAGATGTTTTGGCATCTGAGTACATTATTTATGCATTGAGAAATTGAGTATGGGGCTCATTGCCAGCAATTGGAAATATGGATGAATCGTATTTGTGGTATACTTTTTTACACTTTTTGAATTTTCTCAAGCTGAGATTGTATTATTTTCATAAGAATGTTAATGAATGTGAAAATACATTGAAATTATTGATTAATTTGAAAATGGAAAATGTATTATGTCTCTAGAGGGAACAATCATCCACAGGATAAATGAAGGTTGGTTTGTACAATGAGGCACTGAAATGATATATTGAACATAAATTGCTTTATATGATGATGCCAGTTACTAGATTCACACAGAATACCTTGAAGCCCTGTGTAAGTCATAAAAGTAGTACATTATTCTTGTACAAACCAGTGTAATCAGGCTAAAATTGGAGCTTTTAAGGATGCTCTGAGCAATGCTTTTTGTGGTCAGTATTTGGAAAGTTTTAATAGCTCCTACTTTCCTTTAAGAGTTTGTAAAAGATTAGTAGTAGGAAACGTGCACTTTCTATTCAAAATTTTATGTGATTTTTATGCAGTGATGAAAAGATGAATGTAAAAATAATGAGTGAAAAAATTAGGTTATGGCCTTGATACGCTAGCCATGAAATTTTGGCTCCTCTATATTTCTATTCTTTTAACAGGGAAAATAATACATTTAGATTTTGATGTCCTTCAAAAGTGTAAGTGTTGGAGGATTGGTCCCCAGCATATGGCACACTCAGGATATTGTAAAACTCCTAGCAGGTAGGGTGAAGTGGGAGAAAGTTGTTATTGAGAATGAGACCTGGAAAGGGATATCAGCCCCCTAGTTCCTTTTACCTCATTTGTTTTGATTCTCAGCAATGGGATAATAGGCTTCCTCTGAAACCCACTCCAATGTGTTGTCTCATAGAAGGCCCAGCATCAATGGTCACACCTGACAATGGATTCAAACCTCCAACTCTTTCAGGCAAAATCAATCTTTCTTCCTCAGAATCTGAGCATCTCTGGTACTTTGTTATAAATTGACCAACACACGGGAAAAGCAATTGAGTGATTTGTGATTATTATTTTGCATATAATAATTTAGTTTAAAAATTACAAGGACTGCTTATATAAAGCATTGTTGGTGAGACCTTGACAAGCTTATGAATCTGCCCACAGGATTAGTGAAGCATATTTGTGACCAAGGCAGTGTAGGTCATGGATGAGTTTTCCTGCGATCTGCCTGGTTCCCCAGCCCTTTCCCTCTGTGCTATTCCTATGTTCTGCAGTCCGGCTGACATTAATTGAGAAACACAATTCCACCATGATCTTTTTTCCTGGATTCAGTGGACTAGGGCAGCATCTTTGCACTGTGAGCCAGAAAACTCTTTCCTGCTTTAAATTATATTAGATATTTAGTCCCAGCAGTGAGAAAATATCTAATACATAAAATTGGCATCTTAAATGAGTCTATTGCTCTGATTCTACCTGAAGCTGTGATATAGAAGGCATTGAATCTATTTGAGGAAGGAATCTGAAAAGGATTGGAAATGTAGGCAAGAGAATTCCTAGGTCTCTGTAAATGGACAAGAGACAACCAGTGTTCAACTAAACAGTCTCTGTAAAACTTGATGTGTATTACAAAGAACGAGGTTCTTTTGGAAGATAGGAGGCTTGTGAAAGTATCAGTGGTTCATGAGGAGAAAGGCTTGCAGGGAGGTTTTGGCAAAATGAGCTACACAGAAAGGACAGGAGGTCAGGGAAAAACCAAGAAAAAAGCAGAATTAGGAAGACTCAGTGAAGGACATATTTGCCAAGACCAGTGCACTGCAGGCTTAACAAAAGCCTCACTGGTTTGGTGGGATTTTCTTACCTTAGTACAAGATATTCACACCACTCTAAAGAATAACTTTGTTCTCTTTGTGCTGATAATTTTAGAAAAGTTTAAAGTAGCCTTCCTTGGTGTGAATAAAAATGATAGACAGGGATTGCCTTTGGCAACAACTGTGTTTCTCTATCAGGTTCATTGCCAGAACTTTTCTGCATCACTTTATGATAAACGCTGCTTTTTGCTTTTGCTCTAAAATAAATACTTTTTTGCAGCCCTCTGTTGACTTTTTGTTTGTAATTAATTCTGGATTAAGAGAAGAACCCAACAGCCAGATGCCAACTCAGAGAAGAAAGGAGAGATGTTATACCCTTCCATTTTATACCTGTAGTTATATTACTCTGCCCAGGTCCACCTGTTGACAGTACATTGAGCTGCTGAGCTCATCTGTGGGTGAATCCGTGAATGAGAATAGTGCCTATTTGGTCCAATTACCTTCAATGCATATGAGAATTCAAGAAGGACATTTTAGAACTAAACCATAGCATTCCACTCTTGGATTCCTAAAGACTTTTGTAGATCTCATTATGCAAAATACATTTAATTCATATCTAGGAGACAGTTATAACATTGCTGAAAATTTGAAATCCAAAGTCTCCTCTAACATTCAATGGAACTTTTAGCTGTATCTGTAAAAATCAAAATGATTGTTAAATAGTTCAGCATAGAATGGCACAGGGTAAGAATTTTCATTCCAAAATGGCAGATTAGGGTGAAAGAAAATAATTGGACCAAAACACCACAAAGAAGACATTAAACCTTAAACTTCACATCTAACACCTGGAGATAATTTTGTTGAATTCTGAGCTCCAAAGTGCTTGGGTTGCTCCAAGGTTATTGTATTTCCAGCTGCAGGCCATATGTCCTTTTTCTTGGAGTTGCTGTGTAAACTTTTTGTGCCATTACTCAGCAGATGATCCATGTTCTTGGTATCTCAAACTTCCTAGGGCATCCACCATACCTTAGGCATCATTCACAGAGCTCAATGCACAACCCAATTAGTGGAACATTTTCTGGCCTCCCAAGGATTCTTTGGTAATCTGTGTGAAAGCCTCTCACACTCATGGCTCTTGCATTCTGCTTGCCTGTGAAAGCAGTGATAAGTGAATGATACTAGAATCTGCTACCCACTTGACCACCTGACATGCCCACAAAGAACGTGGTGCAGTGAAATATGAAACTTGATGGCTAAATAGACTGCTCATGGTGTCTGTTTCCCCTCAATTGAGTCATACCTTAAATTCTTCATTGCTTTGTCTTTGGATATAAGTGGAGAAAATGTTAAAATGAACACAAGTTGTGTTCGAAGCCTTATACTGCATGATGGTATCTGTTAAGTGGTATTTATTTCTTCTCTTGACACAACCGTTGTGCTATTTTAGAGAAGTTGTGGAAAAGTACTGATATAGCTCACAAATACAGTTGCTAGATGAATAAAAAGACAATTGTGGATAAAGTATAAGCGAGCTCATAAGGTGAATGTCCTGACACTGTCAGCTTTCACTCTTGTTTCCCAATAAATCAGAAACCTAAGGTTTACTATGTCTCTGTGTGTAAAGATAATTTTGAACATTTTTTTATGAAATGGATCAGTGACTATGTACACGATTTTTCAGAAGAAATATTTTACTGTATTATTTGTTAATGCAAAAAATTATCAGGAAATTATCTGATCCTCTTGAAAAGCTCTTCAAATGCATCATTCAAAATTCAATAAATACAGAAAAACCTTAAGATTTCAGGGCTAAAATCTTAATGATGTATTAATGCTCAATTTAATAACATATGTTTTTAATAAATGTGCTTCTGTAGTAAGCACAAATCTTTATATTAATAATATATATGGAGAGAGAGAAATATATATATATACATATAATACACATACTATCTGAAAGTATATTATACATGTATAACAATGTTAGCATTGTTAATCTTTTACTAGAAACTGGATGAAGAAATTTTCAGTAAGAATTAATTTATAATATGAAGAACATGAAAGTTCACTTGAAGAATCAAGGATCACTAAATAACTTGTTCCATTTTTCAAACTATAATGAGTTGCCACATAACATCCTCTTTACTGGTATATGAGTATGAATTTTTTTTGAATCTCAAAAGGCCTAAAATCTCTGTTATTACTACATATTTAGAGAAAAATCAAATGAATGTTTATTCTATGGTGGCTAATTTCATAATTATTTGTGTTTAAAACAAACTAATGAAACATTATATATTAAACTCTATGCAGTTTATTTAAATATATGTACAATATCTAGTAAAAGTATCAATTGTACTATGCATACATATGCACATAAATATCACTTTTGTTGATGTGTACTCATTTTAAACATCATGTTTGCCTTATATTCAATCATTGCAGGGAATTTTTATAGCATACTCATCTCTTTTTAAAGACTACCAACATACAAAAAGGTGACATGAAAGTCTGGAAATTATAATAGTTGGGTGTTTCATACCTAATGCATTTTATCATATACTGAATAAAATGAATATAGCAATTTGCATGATGTTTAGAATTGAGGAATAGAAACTCACAAAAGTATTAGAAGTATCATTGATTTTCTCTTATTAAAGTACAGTGCTATTATGGCACATGTACATATTAATAAAAATATTATTTAGTTAACATGTACCATGAATTTTAATTGCTTCCCAATTTTGCAAGAATGGGATTTTCTAATAAATCAATTCAGTATTCTTAGGCAGTGTTCTCAGGCAGCTGATATCCTGTAAATTGATTTAAAAGTAAATGCATGAAAGGGCCAGGGATTTGGCTCAGTGGCTTAAGCGCCTGCCTGGCAAGCACGAGATCATGAGTTCAATTCTTCTTGCTGCCAAAAAATAAAATAAAATAAAATAAAAATAAAAGTAAATGCATGAGATATGGCAATCAAGTGAAAAAGTACAAACTATAGAATTTTACTGTAAGAAATAAATAGAAAGCAAGCCTTCTTACCTACACTGCTATCGTATTTCTTAAAAACTGTTTCCATCTTCCTAAGGTCATCAATAGAAAACTGAAAATTTATTCAAGCTATAACATAATTTCCAGTTAAAATGCAAATTATTTAGCTGTCTAGGATAAGTTTAACAAGATAGAGAAACAGAAAACCTTGCTGAGTATACTAAGTAGATAATTACTTTTCTTGAGAGATTTTCCTACTGATATTAAGAGAAAGTGACATCAAAGTGTATGTGTCTAGGGGGCAAGGACAAAGTTGAAG
>RJWT010018949.1:0-18629 GCA_004365215.1 Cuniculus paca
ATATATATATATAGATCAGTGATTTTTAGTTTATTCACATTTATTTAATCATCACCAGTATCCAACTTTAGAACTTCATCACCTTGAAATGAAATCTCACACCCCGTTCTCCTTGTCTCTGGCAACCACTAATCGATCTACCGTCCATCTCTATGGATTTCCAGGACATATCATATAAAAGAAATGATACAATGTGTGGCCTTTGTGTTTAGATTTTTAAATTGCTAGTACTTTTATAGCTTCATTCTAATATTTTACATATTCCTTTTGGAATTTATTTGATGAAAGAAGGGTTATGACAGCTTGATCCCCCCCCAATAGCATGACCATTATCTCAACAATCTTTTTTAAACAATTCTTGGTATGGATTATCAAATATTAAATTCTCATGTGTATTGTGATCCATTTCTGGATTCTCTATTTATTTCACTTTTATAGCTACAATTTTTTGAGATAACGTCTCACTATATTGCCCTGGCCTGAGCTCATGCCATCCTCCTACCTCAGCCTCCTGAGTAGCTAGGACTGTAGGTGTGTGCCTCTGTGCCCTACCAACAAACAATTTTTAACTCTCATAACTTCAAAATACATTTAAATATCTACTCTGACAAAGAAATACAAAATTACCAATTTTCAGATATCCCTAACGTGATTTATGCCAGTCACTATGCCTTTTCTTTCCCCAGGTAATTATTACCTTAGCTTGTGTGATAGCTATTTCCTTGTTTTTCTTCAAGGTTTTATCTCCCAAGCCTGGAACCTTAAACACTAAAGTTATTTTTGGTCTGTATGTAATGTTTATATAAAGAGGATTATACAATACTTATTTAAATTTGCCTCTTCCACTCAATAGTATGTTTATAAGATTCACTTATATTGTTATATACAGTTGTTGTTGTTTTACTTTGTGGAATAGTATTTTACTTTATCACTATATCACTCTTTGTTTATCCATTCTTTTGTTGATAGACCTTAGGCCAATTCTTAGTTTGAGATAATAACAAATAGAGCCACCATTAACATTCTTGTTCTCTTTTAGAAAAAAATGAATGTCAGGCGTGGTGGTGCACACCTATAATCCCACCACTGGGGAGGCTGAGGCAAGAGGATTGTCAGGAGTTCAAAGCCAGTCTGTCTCAAAGAAAGCAAGAAAGGAAGAATTTGAGCATATAGTTTCTCTGGGGCATATTCATATGAACCATTCAGTATGGGTGGGTCATAAATTATGTAAACCATACAGTATGGGTAGATCATAATTATGTATATTACCTTCAACTTTGGTAAATGCTATAAAATTTTTTCCAAGATGCTCTATCAAGGCACACTTTTCTAACAGCATATAAGGGTCTCTGTTGTCCACATGCTCACCAGCACTTGATAATCTTTAATTTTAGTCACTCTGTTGGATATCTAATTGTGTCTGGCTATGGCTTTTATATTTATTTTTCTGATTATTAGTACCCTGATATTAAGTATTTTTCATGCTTATTGTCCATTGGATATCCTATTCCCCCACTTGCAAAAAAATCAGGTTAAGTCTTTAGCTTCTTATCTCTTTGGATGACTATCCTTATCGGTTTGCAGATTTTCTTCATTCCATACATGAGCTCTTTTAGGCAGTGAATACTGCAAATATTTTCTCAGTATTCCATATCTTTTAATGATAGGAGTTCTTTTGTGTTGTAATAGGGATTAAACCAAGGACTTTTACATTTAGCTGCATACCCAACCCTTTAATTTTTTTTGAGACAGGGTCTTGCTAAATTGTTAAATTGCCCAGTCTGGACTCAAATTTGCAGTCTACCTGCCCCAGTCTCCCAGAAAGCTAGGATTACAGGTGTACATCACCATGCCTGCCATGATAAAATTCTTAAATTTAAATGTTAAATTAATGTTGGACTTATCTACTGGGACCCAGCAAAAAACCCCAATTGTCTGTGTTAAGGGTACAGCAAGAAAATAAAAATGAGACAAGTTTAGCAATACATGAGTGGCTTGCACGTCAATGTCTCCAGATGGGTCCTCTCCTGACACTCCAAACAGCCACTATTTATTGCATACAGTGACAGGCAGGGCTAGTGAAAGATTCCAATTTGGTGTTGGATTCAGTTTTATGGCCCAGTGGGCAAGTATAATCCTGGGATGCCTCAAGAAGGTGGAGATGATCTTATGCTAAGAAGAATCTTGTCCTAAAGTGTAATCCTGGGCTGATGCAAGAGGACGTAGATGGTATTATGCTAAGAAGAGTCAATGGGAAATCTCAGATGGGGGTTACCGATAATCCCAAACCTTCATTTTATCCCTTAGGGAAGTATGCAAAATTAGCCATTGTGAATTTGTGGTCCTCAACACTTACCAACCTTTTTCTTTTTCTTTAAATTTACTTTTTTTTTTTTAATCTTTTTGAGACAGGGTCTCACTATGCAGTTCAGGCTGGCCTCAAACTTGCATCGATCCTCTAAAATATTTATTTACCCTAAAATACGCATGCCCACCTGATTTTGTGCTCACTGACTTAGGAAGCTCATTTTAAAGGCGTGGAATGCTTTTAATACTCAGAAGACAGGCTGGTTTCTGCTGCTGGTGGACGATGAAACCAGAGAGAACAGGCACACGGTACCACAGGGAAAGTGGGTGGGTGGCTAAAGAAAAAAGTCTTGGTTTGAAGCAAATATTGGAGCTGAGAAAAGAAAGATGGTTGTGGAACAAGAAAATGGAGGAAAGACTAGCAAATGTAAACAAACAGGCCAGAGTTTGAATGAGTAAACTTTTTGATATATTTTGCATCTGTAATGTCTTATCCTGTAAATAACTTGTACCCCTTTACTCATTTTCATTTCTAGCTCTAAAGTAGTTTCTGTTGCCCTCTGAAGTAAGAGAGTACAGTTATTCTTGGGTTTATTGAGTAGAAAGAATTTAAGAAACTTACAAAGACCAGGGTCGGGGATCTAGCTCAGTGGCTTAAGCGCCTGCTGGCAAGCGCAAGGTTGTAAGTTCAATTCCTGGTGCTGCAAAAAAAAAAAAAAAAAAAAAAAAAAAAAGAAAGAAACTTACAAAGACCTTACAGAGATTATTCTCATAACCAGACAATTTCCTAAAGCAACATGCTCTCTCAAGAGTCAGGGATCCAGCTTAAATTAGAGATATCTTTGAACTCACCCCAGCCAAGGAAAGCACACTACATCCTTGCTGTTCAGTGACTTATGAAACCAAGAAATGATACACAAATTATTATTATTCAAGATCTAGTAAAGTTTTTTTTTTAAGTTTGGACTTTCTCTACTATATAGTTAGATGTTTTATAAATAATTTGTTTCAAAGTTAGACAAATCGATGAATGTAAAAGAAAGCCGAGAGAGAGAGAGAGATCCATGCATATACAGATATTTTATTTATCACAAAAGAAGTACCACTAAGCAGAAAAGATAATCTTTTCAATAAATGTCACCAGGACAGTTGAATAATTAAGGAGAGAGACACTACCCATAAAGATCCATTTTAGGTGTATTATAGACTTGTATGTAAAAGGCAAAACAATAAAGCTTCTAAAAGATAATATAGAAGAGCTTTATGACTTCAAGAAAGGAAAAACCAGTAAGTACTGATCATGCAAGAAAAGATCAATACAATTGATTACCTAAAAACTGAAGCCTGGCATGGTGCTTGACTATAATCCCAGCCCTTGGGAGGCCATGGACTTCATAGTTCTGAACCCCATTTCAGAAAACCTGCCTCAGATTCAAGGGTAGAGCTAGAATCATAGTTCCAAGTTTGAGGTGGTGTCTTACGTAAGTAACCAGTTCACTTTGTTATTAATTAATGGCATACCAAATCATGCTATAGTTCCGGTGAGATTGTAAGGAAGGTGCCAAACATGAACCATTTACTTCTTTGACTTGTTTTTCTCTTCCAAACTAAAACATGTTTCCTTTCTTCCTGTATAAATCTTGAGCAAATATATGTAATTTAAATACCAGTCATAATCTTACCACTTAGATGCTATTACTCTTATTATTTAGGTACACACTTCTAGGATTTTAAAAAATTAAACATGTTTTTAATTTTAATTTTGAGGCAAGGTCTTGCTAAGTTCTTCAGGTTGGCCTTGAACTGGCAATCCTCCTTCCTCAGTTTACCAAGTAGTGGAGATTACAGGCGTGTGTCACCTCATAGTGCTACTTCCAGGCTTTAAAACGTATTATTGGGTTCCACAGGAGACTGACACACTGCCATTCCCACCGCTGCCACGTCTCTAGTGATCCCTGATGTAGAGGACCACCAGAAGGGCTCTCCTTGAATAAAGAGCAGTTGCCTCCACCTTAGCTAAACCTGGCCCTATCTCCATGTACTGATATGCACAGAGCCGGCTAAGCTATCTCCTTTTCCCTTCAATTGGCTCTAAGCAATGTAAATAGGGCTGGCTGAGGTACTGACTGTAATCTTTGAAGCCAACCAACCGCCCTGTTTCCTCACGTCAGTGTCTCCCAGTAAATGATTGAGCCCAGCGGGATGGCAGAGCCATCGCTCCAGGAATGTCAACTGGGTTTGCCCCTTGAGGTAAGAGACTAAGACTTCCCAGGGCACAAAAGTTTGCACACCGGAAACTAAAGCAACAACGTCCCAAACATTAAATGCCCCCTCCATTGTGTTATGCTGATCGGTCTTTCTGTATGCCCTTCCCCGCATATTGCAGAGGTGCCCTCTGGCCTCCTGGCTCGCTCAGCTCACTGTACGCATGTAATTTTCGCCATGCTCACAGTCACTCATCCTCCAGCCACTCCTTTCTTCACGAATTAATAAAACCCGGGTCGGCCCTGGATCACGTGGCCTTTGTTCCGTGAACCCTCATCTGGACTGAACTCTGGGTCCCTTGGCTGTCCATGATTATAAATATGTCTTAGTGTCTTTATTCTCACCGTGGGTTACACTGGAGGTGGTAGATCGGAATTAACCCGCCAGAATTCCAATAATGTTTCCACTGGATTACAAACATACACTTCCCGGATCACGTGGTGGACGGGAAAAGGGTCCCCTATCCCGGCAAGT
Organism: Cuniculus paca; assembly: GCA_004365215.1. Classification (NCBI taxonomy): domain Eukaryota; kingdom Metazoa; phylum Chordata; class Mammalia; order Rodentia; family Cuniculidae; genus Cuniculus; species Cuniculus paca. The sequence goes on from RJWT010018949.1 coordinate 5,047, forward strand.
TCCAGTGCATTTTGTAAGCAGCAACACCAACATCGATGGGCGGCGGGAAATAGCCTCTGCCATCACCTCCATGAAGCGTGTGGGGCGAAGATACATACACATGGGGTGCTGAGGAAAGCAGACGCTGACCTCACCCAGAGGGCGGGACAGCTCGCTGAGGGTGAGGCAGAGCGCGTGATCCCCGTGGTGCAGAATCTGTGCCAGGACAAGATCCCAGACTGTTCCTGAACAGACAGAAGGATGCGAAGGAAGCGAGACACAGCCAGATTCTGGCCGACGGTCTGCACAGCGAGCTCCGCGAAGACCTGGGGCAACCGAAGAAGATCACAGGCGGCCGCGCCACCTCTGGGGCCTTGGAGTCTCAGGCCAGTACCGCCAGACCGCGGGACGCCGTGGCCGCACTGTGGTGCACACAAGAAGAAAGGCGTCTGCGGGCCTTCTCTGTTAAAAAATAGTTCATATGCCTACAAAAAAATAATAGTAAAATAAAATGTATTATTGATTTTATATGTATTTTTAATTTTCTGCTTGAAGTTATGTAAAGAGTAGATTTACATGGCTTTGTATTTTCAATATCATTAAATGACTGTATAATATCCCTTGGAATCATAAAAATGGGAAGAGTGCTCGTTTTACTAAATTGCAACTTATTTCTAATTTCATCATTGTGAAGAACATCTGTCCAGAAATCTCCAGGAGCGACCGCATACCTGTATTTCAGGTTCTTTCCTTGGGTAAAATATGTATCTGATAAAGGACTTGCATGCAGAATAGATAAACAACTCTTACAAATCAGTAAGAAGAAGAAAGCCAACCCAAGTTTCACATGGATGAAGATGAGAGCAATTTACCAAAGAGGATGTACTTATGTCAAATAAGCCATGAAAATACGCTCAACATTAGTCATTTGGGAACTACAAATTAAAAGAATAATGAGGTGATAGTGCAGATCCACTAAAATGGCTGAAAAATTTTAAACTAACCATACAAAGTCTTGGCAGTGGTACAGAGCTGCTGGAATTCTCACACAATACTGATAGGACTAAAATGATACAACCTCTTTGAAAAACAGTTTATCAGTGTTTTATAAAGTTAAACTACCCTCACCATGTAGCCCAGAAATTCTCCTCTTGGAAATGAAATGAAATTCTACTCCCAACTGGCAGGGGGTGATCACACACACCTGTAATTCCAGCCCTCCAGAATCTGAGGCAGGAGAATCACAGTAAGGGGCCAACCAGGGCTACACAGTGAGTTCAAGGCCAGCCTGAACTATATAGCCAGACCCTGTCTCAACCAACCAACAAACAAAGCAACCCAAAAATTCTTCTCCCAAACTGAAAACAACACAAATGTCTACTAACTGGTGAGGTGATAAACAATTGATTTTTCTATATAACGCATTATTCTCAGCAATAGCAATGAATGAGCTACTGATGCATACAACAAGGATACATCTTTTTTTTTATTTTAAAGAGAATAGAACAAAACAAAACAAAACAAAACAAAACAAAGCAAAACAAAACAAAACAGAATAGAGTCAAACAATACAGCATTTCAGAACAGAACACTGCAAGCAATACAGGTCTTCAAAACATAACGACAGGAAATTAATAGTGGCTACCCTAGTGTCTCTTGCCTTCTTCGAAATGGTTGTTCATACATTCACACACAATAAAAACAAACAACAAAGTAATATAAACAAACAAACAAAACAAAGTAATATAAAACCAGATAAAACAAAAGAGTGAAAGCATTACAGGCCTTCAAGTCAGACAACAAGAAGCCAAGAATGGCTACCGTAATGTCCCCTGTTTTTCAAAAGAGCTGTTCCTATCTTCTCACATATTGCCTTCAAATAGTAGAAAAGAGACTTAAACCAATCAAATCAAAGAATAAAAGCACCATTAGACTTCAGAACCTTTTCCCCTTATTTATCGGGAATTTTGTATCTTATTGAGTCAGTTTCTTACACTAGGGAGACGATGCAGTGTTTACACATGTGACTTTGGTTTATTGCACTTATGAGTATGGTCTCAAGTCGCATCAACAAGGATACATCTCAAAAGACTGTGCTCTGATACCAGACCTGAAAGATTATTCCATGGTCCGATTGACATGAAACTCTAGAAAAGGCCAAGCTATGGCATAGCTGAGTGGTTCCCAAGTACTGGAAGTGAAGGCAAGAACTTGATTGCAGAAGGGCTTGAGGAAAGTTTTGGAATGAACGAAATGTTCTATGCCTTTATTGTGGCGGTCGTTTTGTGACTAGACATTTGTTAAAATAAATCAAACTGAGCACCGAAAATGAGTGCAGTTTTAGTGGATCCCACCCCCTCCTCCCCTTTTCACCTCAGTAAAGCTGATTTTACAATGAGGAATAATTCTGAGATCTTTTATTTTTGGCTTGGACAGCTGACCTGAAGTATAACTTGAGAACAGATTGGGGAATTCAGAAAGAGAAATAGGACTTGAGGGGTGCAGAGGATGGTGTCAGGAAAATGACTTCTGGTTTTGGAAGTGTTAATGAGGTTGAGTTAATGAGGGCACAAAGAGAGAAAAGAAACACATAGGTAGAAATGAGGGGTAAAAAACCCTAACGCAGAAAGATGGGAAAATGAGAACAAGAAATTGGGAAAAGGAATGACTTAGTTTATATACATCAGGGAGTATGTGTGTGTGGCCTTTCTTCCTTCCTTCCTTCCTTCCTTCCTTCCTTCCTTCCTTCCTTCCTGTCATTTTTATTCTCTTGGTCTCTCCTTTTCTTGGGGGCAGTTTACACACCATGTTTGACTACTCAGTGCTCTCAGAGGGGTCCAATAAACAGACCATACACAAACACACACATTGTCACCCTCCACCCCTGCCACTCACACCGCTACAACAAACCATCAAATGAGAACCAAGTAGACCAGGAGAGAAGAAGGTAATGTTGTACGCCTACCCTCAAGTGTATTAGTAGGGAGCGTTCACCCTTGGTCCTTGACACTCTATAGAGAGAAGAAATAGAAAATTACCAGGTTATTTGCTCTTGATTTAAACAGCTCAATAGGAAAATGGCTCTGATAGTTCCATTAGGATCCAGGCCAAGGGCATTTTCTTTAGGTTTTGCTGTGACAAATTAAAGGTTAATGGTGGCAATTTTTTTTTCAACCTAAGGGAGGCCACCACACCAGTCATGATCCCGATTGGATCCAACTTGGAAGCCCAAGAGTTCTGGCCTTTTAATATGTATCTACCTACAAAAAGCAACGAGGCTGTATTATCATTTCTACTCAATGGATATGCAAACTGAAACTCAGAAGGCCAGGCATGGTGGTTTCTGCCTGTAATCCCAGCACTCAGGAAGCTGAGGCAGGAGAATTGCCATGATTTGGGGCCAATCTGGACCACACAGTGAGTTCAAAACCAGGCTGAACTACCTAACAAGGCCCTGTCTCCAAACAAAAATAAAAACAAAAACTCAGAAAAACTAGTTTCTCCATTTTCTCATAAAAAAGACCCAAAAGACCAATGAGAGGGAAAGGATCTCCAACTTGGCATTGGTTTTAGATTTGACTAGAAGGGAGCAACAACTTCTTGGCCGTTGAAGCCTGGGTTCCTTCTGAGTGAAGACATTCTGTGTCAGGTGTGAGGACAGCAGTCACTATTCCTTGCAGTGGCTCAGAGAAGACAAGGGAAGACTTCTCGGGGCCCATCAAGACCCTTTGCAGAGTTGCTGAATGGGGTGTCCGGGCTCCCACCTTAAATACACACCACAGACCCTACTCTACTTCACAGATCATCACACAGCTGGAGAGTGGCAGAGTGGGGCTGGACCCCATCTGTCTGACTCAAAAACCTTACTCTCAACCACCATACTCCGCTCCCTGCTGCCTTCTATTCATCTCCAGTATGAATATTATTATGAAAGTCCAAAAAAAAAATAAGGAAAGAGAGAAGGTTGGGAAAGCCTCTCCAATGCCATTTCCATGAAGAACCTCCACTCTGCTTTCTGGTGAGGAGCATTTTTAGCATGGGACTTTTTGGTCCTGTCTCCCTCCCTCTCCTGTCACTCATTCTCCCCAGGGAAGATGCCGTTCGTCTGAAGATGAGGTGAAAGGTCACTCTTGTGTTCAGTGGCATGCTGGTGAATTTTTAGCACCTGGTTCGGGGGAAGGAACACTGACTGGAAGCATGTGCCAATCCCCGTGGTGTAAACACTCCCACCGGAGTAGCTTCCAAACTGGTAGTCGCCAGTTTGCAAAATTCCTGAAAATCTGACATTCCATTTCAGCAATCTGCGTGTGCTGGCTCCAGCAACACCACCCTCATAACGTGGTTATGTGGATCATGCTCCCTGCTATTCAAAGTTCCTGAATGTCTGCCTACTTTGGGGGTGGCTCCTACACCCCTCCATTGCTTCTACTTCTTTCTTGAAGGTATCAGATCTCTCGCTTGTCCTCTAAGGAGTTTAGGAGAGTGAGGAGTATAGCCTTTCACAAAAGAGAAGGCGGGAGGGAGAGAAGGTAGGAAATAATGAAGGGAGAAAGTGTTTCTACAGCTTTTGTTTTCTACCCTGCAGCACAAATTTCACCCAAGGAAGGAACACAAGGCCTGACCACCTGCTTTGAATAGGAGAAAGAGAAATTCTAATATAGAAAAAACTTTAATTTCCACTGCTGTGTCCTCCACAAGAGAACGAGGTATGGACAGTCTTTAGTCTGTATCTCCATCCCAGATGGGTTTCCATCAGCAACAGTGCCTGCCAGGGGACATCTCTCCAGGCCATTAAAAAAAAACTTTTTTTGAGGCAGGTTCTTGTTAATTGCCCAAGTTGGCCTCAAACTCCTGGTCATCCTGTCTCTCACACAGTGGGATTGCTGGTGTATAACACTACGCCTTGCTTCTCCAGGCTTTTGAAGACAGCTGAGCCTGGATTCTGAGCACATTCCTGGTCTCCTCCTCAAGATCCGCCCTTCCTACATGTCCTGGCTCCTTCCTGCCTCGAGTGGCATCCTAGGCCCGGGGCTGGGGGTCAGTGTGGAGCCATGGGAGCAGTGTGAGTGGAAGCCCCACCAGGACCTCATGGACTGAAGACTGGAATTTTTCCAAAGGAGAGGGTACTGTTTCCAGAAGGCCGGAAGAATGCCATGAGGACCAAAAGGACCCATCACAGAACTTCCGGTATAAATGCGTGGACAGGACACAAGCATATGCTTCCAAAGCCAAACCAGAGTGAAGCCTACCAGGTTGGGCCGGGGCATTTCAGTGAGGGAATGTGACATCATACTGTAGCCTTCTCCAAGGCTAGCATCAGAATAGGAGACAGTCTATCCGGTCCACTGCAAGAGCGTGTCCATCGCTACAGCCGTGGCCACCCCTGTGCACACTCGCTTTATCAGCATCAGTGATTTATTTCCTGACACCCAGGCAGAACTGAGCCTGGCTGGGCTCCCCTGACCTTCCTGCGTTGTCCACCTGCCCCTTGCACTGGAGCCTTGCCCTGGGAGGCAGCCGTGCTTCAGTTTAAGCCCAGTCAGTGGCCAGGCACCTTGGTCCACGGTGTGGGAGCTGGGTCTCCTCCAAGTCTGGATTCAAAATCATGGCAGTTTTTTGTTTTTTTTTGTTTTTGTTTTTGTTTTTTTCTTTCTTTCTTTCTTGCTGTTTTGGGTACCTTGGAATCCCTGGGACTTGTCTACAGCGCCCCCTGCTGTTCATTCATGTTAACCTCGCATTTTGGGGATCCCTGATCAATTTTGTTGATGAAGCCTTATCTCCTTACAGTGAAAAAAAGAAAGAGTTGTGGAGAAGCTTTGGTGAGCTTAAAAAAGGACAGTAAAAATGCAGTGGACCATTATTGTAAAGCCAAGATCCAGAAGACAGAACTGAGCGCCTGCCATCCTCAAAATTTGCTTTATCTGTGATCTTTTAGCCTTATCCAGTTTCCGACAGAAATCAATCTCTGATACATTCCAGCCTTGCTACTGTAGCCGAGTTTGTGGCTAAAATGAGCCCCCTCAAGTGGCTCATGATTCAGAAGGGGAGCTAGGCAGATGTGATTGTGTTATAAGTGCTCTGAATGATCTTGCCTACTGTGTGCTAGACACTGTGCCTGTCTTTAATCCTCACAACAACTCTAAAAGATTGTACAGATGAGAAAGCAGAGGCATAGAAAGGCTCTACACTTTCACAAGACCACACAGTATCTATAAAGCCAATAACTACATCTATGTCTATCTAATTCCAAAATCTGTGTTGTTCCTATGGGAACACAAACAAGGGGAAGAAAAGGAATATGCAGATGATTATAGTAAGTGTCAATGGTCCACCCTCTCCTCTTGATAAAAGCAGCCCCTTTTTATCCAGGAACATCTCCATGACAGACGACATACCCATTCTTCCTTCCCAAGTCAAGGAACATGTTCCCAAATACTGGCTGACCAATTCTATCCCTCCAGTGACAGGCCAAGAACTGGGCATGTGTCTCCAGTTGGACCAATCATTACTTCTCAGAATTTTTATAAGGTGAGACTGGGAGAAAAAAGCTTTACAATTTCCTAAGGTGATCAAACTGCCCATGAGTGTGTAGTTCCCTGTGACCCTAGTCCTCCCTAACAGGAGAGAGTAAGACCATCTTATAGAAGAAGCCACATATACATGCATATGGAGAGAGATAGAGAGTGAGTGCTAGTAGCATCATTTGAGTGCTGGGAGTCAGCAATTTCTGAGGCTGATCCCATCTAGTCGTTTTGTTTCCCTGTCCTGGGACTGAACCCAGGACCATCACACTAGCTACATCCCTAGCCTTTGTTTTGTTTTGTTGAGATAGGGTCTTGCTAAGTCACTAAATTGTCCAGGCTGGGTTCTAACTTGCAATTCTCCTGCCTCAGTCTTTCAGAATGCTGGGATTACAGGTGTGCTCCATCACACTTGGCTACTCTGTTCTTTTTTTTTTCTTTAAAACATTTTTAATTAAAATGTATTCAAAGAATTTTATTTATTTATTTATTTTTATTTTAAAGAGGATACCACAAAGGAAGATAAAACAGAATAAAGCCAATCAGAAGAAACCAAAGTGACAGAGGACTTCACAACATCACAAAATAGTTACCATAATGCCTTTTGTTGTCTTCAAAATAGCCACAGATACTTTCAGACACAGTAAAAATCAAACAGAACAGAATAGAATAAAAACAGTAAAAATAAAACAATGGATACAATAAAAGACTACAAAAGACACCAGTAAATTCAAAATGGCTACCATATATATCTTACTATCATTGAAATAGCTGTTCATGCCACTGGGTATAACATAGTCAAACAAAGCAAAAGAGAATAAAACCCAACCCAACAAAGCAATAAACAATGTAGGACTTCAGAGTGAGACCATAGGGAATCAACTATGGCTGCCACCCTCATAAGGAGGCCCCCCTAGATGCCATGCTGCTTACCACTATCTTTTGAATAGATGATCAGACCACTGGTGGCTACTCTATTCTTCTATGAGGTAGTACATGGCCTTTCAATTGAAGGGTTTTTTTGTTTTTTTTTTTCTTGGTCTTTTTGGGAGAAGGTCCCATTATGCAGTTCAGGTTGGCTTTGAGTTCACTTTGCAACCCAGGCTGGTCTTGAACTCACCATGATCCTCCTGCCTCAGCCTTCTGAGTGCTGAGATTACAGGCATGCACCCCCCCCAAGTTTAAATGAAGTTAAATTTGTGTTGTTTTCTTTTCCCTTAAAGCCAAGAGTCCTGAGAAGCACAATACTGATCCAAAAAGTCTTCACAGATGAGGTGAACTGGGAAAGAAGGGATTTGCCAGAAACACAGGACAAGAAGAAAACAGAGGCTGAGGAAAAACTATAAACAGCTCATATGACCAGAGCTGATATGGGTAGAGATGGAAGAGGGTCATATCCAGGAAGGCCTTTTATGCTAAGACTTTTGGTTTGTTGTTTGTTTTTTGAGGCAGGGTCTCACTGTATAATTCAGGTTGGCCTCCAGCTTGTGGTAATCCTCCTGCTTCAACTCCCATCCCCCAGGTGCTGGGATTACAAGCATGTGCCACCACGCCTTGCCCAAGACTTTTGATGTTTATCTGAGGTCATCGGGAAAAGAGTTTAAAGCAGTCCTATGATGTGATCAAACTTGTGTTTTAGAAGGTCGCCCATGAGAACAGATCCGCAGCGGTGCAAAAGTTACAAGGTTGCTATGTGACCTAGGTAAGAGATCAGGGAAGAAAATGGCTCCCCAGTTCTTAGCTGGGTCTTTGGCTAGAGAGGACAGGGACAAAACGTTCCAATCCTTGTCATATGGAGGTCAAGTATATGTGAGAGACATTTAACAGGAATTGTCCAGTGGGCATATTAAAAGAGATGCCTAAATTAGAGATTTTTTTTCGGAGTCATCAATTCAACTATATACCCAAGGCTACTAGGACGAAGTACCCTGTGAGTAAAAATGTGGTCAAAACTATGCTCCCCTGGAATCACACAATTAAGAAACAAATCAAGAATCACAGTCAGTACTGAGGAGACAGTGAGATAGCATTATGGAATAGGGGGAACTGGGTATGGGGATCCATGCCAATAGAATTTGAGTGTGCTCACGTAAGACTGTCCACTCATTCGGGAAAGTCAGCTTCCTTGCCCTCATTGCCCAGCTCTACCCCCAAGGCTGGCTACGACTGGCAGTGGGATTTGGTGCTTGGGAAACTCCCACTGGGCCCCTTTGTTCTCAGCTAGTGCCTTTCATCCCAGTTTTCCAGAAGCCCTTCCTGGCATCTGCCTTTTAATTGTCAGCCCCAGGTCACTGACATGAGCATTTATGAGGATTTATGATTATTCCTGAATCATAAATAAGGACAACAAAGCCTTGGTTTATAGGGCAGGCCAGTGTTGTTTCATGAGGCCAGAGATCTGACTTTAAACTGAGCCCAAAATACCTAAGGTCCTTTCCTTTTCTTTTCTGGAATTGTAAGTTGCTGTACTGCGCCTTTCTGTTTAAGCTGTTTTTTCTTCCACTCCACATCTCTACCTGGAAACTGTTTTTCTTCAAGGGCCTTGAAGTCATGAAGCTTTATCTCACCTACTCCAGGCCTGCTGCCCATGCCACTTAATGTTTTTTCCTCAGAACAGTCTTGAAGTGCTGGGTGTTGTTCAGATTTTCACATTCCGCGTCATTCCTTTTCAGGAGCTGACAGAAGTTTCGTAAAGTAGTTAAGGTGAACCCCTGTATCTTTGCCTAAACAGAAGTTTTATACATAGTTTTGTTTTTCTAGGCAAGGACATCTCTCCTCAAAGACTGGGGGATGTTCACGTTGTCATCGGGGAGCTGACTGCATGGGCCTGTGAGGAAAGGACGGTATTATCCTGCAAGCCTAAGCAGTATCATCAAAGATACAGCCTTCTTAGAAGGCACTCAGATGCTCTGAAGGAGATTGGCATGAAGTTATTCAAAATCAAGTTTATATATAAGATGAAAAATCAGGCAGGCTAGAGACATCTGGATATAACTCAGTGAATGAGGTTGGTAAATCCTCTTGGCAAAATACAAGTATTTAACTGGGCAAAATTGTTTAAAAAATAATAAAACGTCTGGGCAATTGACAGAGGCAGAAAAATATTGAGAAATGTTTATTATTGACAATTTGCTTAGACCGTTGGGTATGAACAGGGGGAGTCTACACTTGAATTACTTATCTGTAGTTGTGTAGTAAACTATTCCAAATCACAGGCACTTATGATAATAAGCATTTATTGTTTCACAATGTCTGTGCCCTAGAAATTCAGCACTGGCTTTAGAAAGTGGCTCTGATTCAAGGTCTCTTAAAAGGCTAGAGCAGAGCTGTTAGCCAGGTTAGCCATGGCTGTAGTCTTATCTAAGATTAGAATAGGAGAACTGACTTGGCAAGTGGCCCACATGGTAGCTTGTAAGATCCTCCTCTTGGCTACTCCCTGGAAGAGTACATGTTAGTGGGTAGGGCTCAGTTCTTTGTGTCTATTGGCTGGAAGAGTCTCATGGTAGTGGGTAGGGCTCAGTTCCTTGTGTCTATTGGCTGGAAGAGTCACATGGTAGTGGGTAGGGCTCAGTTCCTTGTGTCTATTGGCTGGAAGAGTCACATGGTAGTGGGTAGGGCTCAGTTCCTTGTGTCTGTTGGCTGGAAGAGTCACATGGTAGTGGGTAGAGCTCAGTTCCTTGTGTCTATTGGCTGGAAGAGTCACATGATAGTGGTAGGGCTCAGTTCCTCATGTCTGTTGGCAGGAAGCCTTTCTCAGTTCTTCACCACATGTAGTTCTCCACCAAGTTGCCACACAGCACAGCTTTTCCCCACCTACCCACCCAGTTAATGATCCAAGGGAGAACAATTAGCATCCAACATGAAAACAATCTTTTTATTTTCCATAGATATGAGTCTTATTAAATAGGCAACTTTTCTCCAAACAGTACTTAGGTCTTTCACAAATAGCAATTCAGGAGAGCATCCTGGAAGAGGAGCTGGGTCATCCATGTCTTCTTATTGCTGCTGTAGGGCATAGGTAGTGTGTGCTTAGAGCTACCTTGAAGGTCCTGGCATTCACTGTACTGGATCACAAAGTGCTTCAGTGTGTAGGCTGCAGAATGGCTCCAAGCAAAACTTTTATCCTGTCCTTAAAATCCTTGCAGCCTGGCACTGACTTGGCCTCCTTATGGAAGAAAGTCTTTCCAAGCCTCCATTTCCAGAATAGGGAGATTGCATCCATATGGAAAATTTGCTCTGGCAAGTAATTTTCCTCCGTCACCTTATGTAGTTTCCAAAAATTCTTCAGCTGCCTTCACATCAACACTCACAGACATACCACTCACTTTCACCTTATGTGATGAATCATGATTCTTGGATCACTTAAACCTCCCAGAGCTATCAATAAATTCAGTGTCATAGTTGGGCCCAGCCTTTTTTTTTTTTTTCCAACCCCATAAATAAATCTTGTACTTTGGCCATGATGGTCATGGTGCAGACAGCAGTAAGCTTCAACATCTGCTCTTCAGCCCAGGTCATTAGAAGTTTCTCCACATCTGATACAGGCTCTTCTAGAATTTCTGTTGAGCTTATTGCTTTCAATGGAGCAGATCCTTTACTAGCTGCCATCACCGTGTTGCTGTTCTTTAAGACACAGCTATGGTGGAATGGGATACGCTTGGCTGGTGAGTAATAACCATCACATTTTCAACTTCTAATTTCCTTTCTGGATCTGTTACTCAACATAGTCTCTTCTGGGGACATTGGCAGTGAATTCGGTAGGGTCAGGGGTGTGTTAAACAGAACAACATAAGATTAAATGAAGAACAAGAGCAAATGATGCAATGAGGAGATGTGGTAAATGAGATGAGTGAGGCTGCTGCTGGGGCAATAGTGTATTGTTTTACCCTGTGTGTGTGTGTGTGTGTGTGTGTGCGCAAAGTGCTAGGTTCTATCCCCAGAACTGTAATAAAGAAATGAATAATAAGGAGTATAGTACAATAAACACATAAACCAGTACTGTAGTCATTTTTATCTATCACTATCATGTTTTATGTGGCATACATAATTGTACAGGGTATAGTTTCATGCTGGCAGTGCAGTAGGTTTGTTTACACCTGCATCACCACAAACAAGGGAGTAGTATGCTGTGCTAAGACATGACAACAGCTATGATGTCACTAGGTGATAGCACCGTTTCAGCTCCAGTGTGTTCTGAAGGGTCCACTGTCATACATACGGTCTGTCACGGACTGAAGTTCATCTCATGGTCTGTCTAGACCTCACTAGCGAGTGAATCCAGCCTCTGCCCAACTTGATTGTTTTTTGCTTGAGAAAGGGTCTCACTCTGTAGTTTAGGCTGGAACTTCGCAGCATCTCAGTGAGTTCTGTGGTCTTGAACTCACTGTGTAGCCCCGACTGGCCACAAACTCACAGTGATCCTCCCACCTCAGCTTCTCAAGTGCTGGGATTACAGGTGTGCCCCACCATGTTTGGCCCTGCCCAACATTTATAACTATTAATGGCATTGGGAAATCAGGAGTGAAGGACCATAAACCACTTATAGTGATATTTTTTCTATGGTACCCTAAAAGGACTGGAGGCTAGGTATTAAGATAATGGATTTGATGATGACCCTGAGGTATTGGCTAGGCCTAGAGAATCATGTGGTTGGCTGGGGATCTTTAAAGACCTCTCTCACCTATACACTTCTCTGCTCTGGAATCTCTTGTTTCCTGTAACCCTAACCCTCTAAGCTTCCCCTCAGCATCAGGTTCCCTGGGCCTCATGATGCCCTGCACTGGTCCCTCATCTTTCCGCTTGTCCAAACTCTTGGTGATGTCCAAACTCTTGAGTTTGCCTGGATCCCTACAGTGCATGCCCTTGAGGCTAGGTTTTCTACCATGTGACAGCCAAGCTAAGAGGCTTATACAGCCTATGTGATTTTTCCCTCTAGGATTTTTTAACAAAGGTCTTCTAGGTAAGAAAGCTAGAAGTCAAGGGAATCATTTTAATGGTGAAAAATCTGGCTGAAAAAAAGCTCTTGAGAACTACAGAACTCTGTGTAACTCAGGAGAAACTCAGTGTATTTTGCATTTCATAGCAGATGTTTCATTTGGAAAGTGCCTTGCCTATTTGGCTTCTAGGATCTTCTGTGGGACTCTAGGGGATTCCTCTGTGGGGAGACAGAACTCATCAATCACATTCTCCAAATGTCAGGCTCCTGCTGTGTGACCCCACAAGAGCCTTGCTTCTATACACACAAAAGAAGCAAGGATGCAAGGACCACCCCGCCTCTGACTCTACCCCATCTACTGGATAAAAGCTTGAACTGGTTGGCAGAGGCCTTCCCAGCTGCTCAGAGCTCCCAATACAGGCCCCTACTGCAAGAGAAATTGCAACATGAATGTCACCCTCATCCTCTGGATGTGTGTCGTTTCCTCATGCCTTCTCTTCCCCACAGTCTCTTAAATTCTTGGGGGTGAGGTGGGGGTGTAATTCATAGCCAGTAGCTAAATTACATTTCAGCCACATTCGGAAAGTGCTAGTACAGAACTTACAGCCCCTGGAAGAGGTCATAGAATCACTGAGGCTCAGAACAGTAGAACTACTTGCACTTTCTAGAAACTGCCATGCGTTCTGTTGGCTCAAGGACTTTGTATCTCCCATTAATTACCAGGAATTTTCTGCTCTCTCACCAGCCTATCAGCAACATGACTGGCTGGCTTCTGCTTGTCTTTCAGGATTCACTCTGTAAAGCTTCCCTGATAGTCCAAGTCTGAGCCAGTTATCCCTTTTTAACAGTTGTCTAATCACTGGCTACTTCCCCTTCTTTACCGTTTGGGAATAAGGTTTCTGTTGCCATTACAGTTCCCATGGGTCAGGCACCCAGTACATAATCAGTAAATGTTGGTAGAGTTGGGCAAATAGATTGTTGGGTGTGTTACTGTTGTCTTCTGCCATTCAAATAAGGATGCACTCCCTCCCAAAATAGCCAAGCCTACTGGGGAATATTTCCTGAGAATGTAATTTAATTTCATATGCTCAGGACTTTGCCTTTGGGGGAAAGGGGAAAAAAAAGCCATAGTAATAGTGACAAAAGCT